>JAFFSR010000079.1:0-242500 GCA_017163975.1 Anastatus disparis
GCTTTTTTATTTTTCATATATAAATTTAAAAACAATTAAGAAAAAAAATTTTTCGATCGCCATTTAAATAGCGAAAATAATTGAAATGTCAATCAAACTTTTATTTTCACTAAATATACGTCACAGAGTAAAATGACAATGGTCATTTCTTTCTAAAATGACCGCAATAGGGTCCATTTTAGGCCTGCATTTTACCTCTTTTTAGTGAATTAAATGAATATCTCATAAATAAATAAATATTTTTGCTGAAAAAATTATGGAAACTTAAGTATGATAGAAGGCAACTTTTTTTACAAAGTTACAAGCATGTAAGCTCTTTTATTTATGGAATAAAAATTATTGAACATTTAACGATTTTGACTATATTTTTGCGATTATTTAAATAAATTATTAACGAAATTTAATGTAATAGGCTTAAACTATTCGCTCTTGAAGACCTTTTATAAGTATTATAAATTTCTTATACCCTATTAAAAAAGCTAAGAGCTAGATCCAAAAAACATCGATTTTCACAATTTTTACAAAAACGTTTTTTTAAAAATATGCCAGCCCAAATTTTGAGGGTCTTTCTAAATTTCTAATATCTTCTGACCTGATGAACTCATTTTTCACTTTAGTTGTCCCTGTTACTAATTAAGTCATGCAAAAAGTCTAATTCTACTGGACTAACATTTTTTTTGTTTTTATTATGCTAATCACTTATATTATACACAAACTTATACTACTATTTACAATGACTATAATTTGTTGATAGATGCATTTTATAGCTTTTTTCTTTTAGTACTTTCTTAATATTACTTTAATTTAATTTTGATATGCTGAAATTATAACTGGTGGTTCTTAAATTTTAGTTTACTTCAAGTCTTTCCACTATTACTTGTCTCTAAAAGCAACCTTTGTTTTGATTTACGATGATACTTTGTATTTCGTCGTACTTTACATAACCGAACTATCTATCTCTATCTAATAGCGTTTTCATTATTTATATAAACACTATCTTATAACAAGAAAAAAATAGCAGCCCCGCTAGATATTAGTATAATTAGTAAATTTTGTAATAACAATCAAATTTTTTTTCATATTTTTGACTAATTAGAGACCTACTAATGCCATCTAGAATCATAACCTATCTTTTTGGTAGGTCCCTAATTACTCAAAAACTACATAATAAAAATTTGTTTGTTTGCATTGACAAAATTTACTTATTATACTCAATATCTAGTGGGGCAGTTATTTTTTCTTTGTTATACCGATAATGTATATAAATGATAAAAAACGCTATTAGACAAAAGACAGATAGTTCAGCCTCTCTTCTAATGTTTCTTGATGTGTATTGTTATTTACTTCCAATTGGCTTAGTTGTCTCTCTTATTTCGACTTTATACGAATTTTAATTTTCATAAAATGGCTGAGGTTGTCTCAATTGAATTTTCCTTTTCTTCATTTTTCTCATTTATTAGCAAATATGTATCATTTACTATTTTATTTTGTACAATGATATCTTTATAAATTGAAAAAACTTAGCAATTTGTTATTTTTAGTGTCAGAAACGTTTAAAGCTTTTATTAATACTTTATCGTGTATTTTAAATTCAAATAAATACTTTTATTTAGATTTAGTTTGTTTGCATCGTTTTCCCTCTCTCTATGCATATTTCTTTTTGCTGAATAGATTTTTCTTTCATAGCTAACTTTGATTTTTCAAAATTAAATATTTTACTAAAATCTTTCTGATTTTTATTGAAATGTAAACTCAAGTGGCGTAAACCTGTAGTTTCGTGGGTACACTGAGTTCATTATTTCTTATATTTTGGTTATATAGGATGCCCAAGATTTATGTGGATCGTTTAAAACGTTCTACAGAATCTTGCTAGTTTCTATGTATTCGTTCCACGATGTTGCTCTGTACAGTTGAATGGATGAGAATAAGACATTTTATATTTTCATCTTTGAGTGTTTTTTCCATTTATTTCCGTGAATTGAGTTCCATGATCTGTGATTATAGACTCTGGTTTTCCCCTATTTTTGGGAATAATCATTTTAATAATTTTTATTACCGCTGGTGCATTTGTCCCTTTTTATAGGTTATACCACTATTTAGTGAATGTGTCAATTGATGTTAATATATGTTTCACGCTTCCGTTGACACTGGTAATGGGCCGTAAAAGTCAATTGACAGCATTTGATTTTTTCTTTCTACTAGAATTGATGTTGTCTTGGTTTATACTTCACAGTTAACAATTTAGTTTTTTGACAAAATCCCGCATGTTTTCAGTATTGTATAAGTTATTTTTCTGAGTTTCGGAGCTGAAAATTTCATTAATACTTTAAGAGTTTCTTTCGGACCTATGTGTCTATAAACTTCATGTGTATTTGTAATCATATCCTCTATTAACCCTTAATGGTCACACAGGGCGTACCATACCACGCGATTTTTGAACTGGAAATACGAGTCCTTAAATTAATGGAATTTGTGGCTTTCACTACATCTACCAAGTCTCGAAGTTTCTACTTCAAAGGCCAGGTAGGCATTATTTCGATCGGCCCTCAGTACTTGTTCCGCAGCTGTTCAAGTGAATTGTAACTTCAAAATTGACCGAGTGATAGTAACTTTAGTGAAAAGAGGATTTTTTCAGTTTTTTGCAATAATTTTTTTATAATATTTAAAATTAATTATTATGAAACCTATAGATTTGTTAAAGTGAAGGTCCAAAATATATGCTGGAATTTTTCGTTCCATCATATAGCTTTTCACTATTTTTGTCGCGTCGTAAAGTTGCTGGGGTATGCCATACCCCGTGTGACCATTACGTGATTTTAAGAGGTGTGACCATTAAGTTGTAAGTCTTCAGGTGGTATAATTTGTTTCCTGTAGTTGACTTTTTGTTAGCATACCATCTATATATTCGTATGTTTTTTGAATGTTTTATTGCTTTTCATTTTTCTTTTAATCTTATTACAATATGTAGTCTTGTTGCTGAAGAGTTTGCAACTTTGCTAGCTTTCTTTAACTCGTTTTTTATCTCAATTTCTTTGCTATTGCAGCGATTACTATTTCATCTTTTCTATAATCCTTTTCTATCGTATCTTGACGACTTAAAAATCTGTAGCTTTTTTTTATGTCCTGTATATGCTCAGGATATATATTATAATCTTGGAGTGCTAAACTCCATCTTTCAGTCTTTCATTGCTGAATTTACACTTGTTTAGGAGAGTTATAGCCTGATGGTCTGTTTTACAATTATATTTTTTGCACCTTTTAAATAGGTGTCTAATTTTTTCAAAGGACTCATACTATGGCTGATAGTCTCTTTCTCCGCTGTGAAATAATTAATTTCACTACTTTTTAGTGTTCTGCTAATAAAACATATGATATTTTCATAACTGTTGTCATCTAATTATGACAGTATTGCTGCAATTGCGTATCACTCGAATCAGTAGTTAATATAAATATCTATTTTTATCAACGAATTTTAAAATGATATTTTCGTCATAATGCCTTTTTATTTTTCATTTTTCAAAGCTTTTTGCCGCCTAAACTGTGCTCATAGATAAGGAACGTTCTTTCTAAACAAAGACATCAATGGTAATATTTCATTTGCATATCCTTTTGTGAATTTTGTATAGAAGTTTACAAAGCCTAAAAAGCTTGTAATTGCTTCTGATTTTTTTGGTTCTTGAATCTTTGATAGATCTTATTTCATCAGAGATCTGGCTGCAATGTCATCAGCTGATATGCAATGACCTAAGAATTATATTTTGTTTTGCAAAAATTTGACTTTTGAAAATTAAATTTTTATTATGTTTTGTAGCTTTTGAATAATTCTTCTTAAATGAGATATATGTTCATCGAATGTTGATGATCTAATATGAAGCGTGTAGCTTGAAAGGTGGCTATCTCCATTTTTTCCGAATTCATTTTTATTACATTTTCGTATACAGAACATTAAAATTTATCATGAAAACTATATGGGACCAAAAATATAGGTATATCTTTTTTTATGAAATGGAAAATATGATGTATTTGCAAAATACACTGACTTTAAGTATAAGTACAGCAGAAAATGTTATTTCTTGAAAAAAATTTTTTTGGAGATAACTACTTTGCAGCTATACGCTTCATATGTGATCATCTACAAATGCCAATAAGAAGTCTTGCATATCATTTATTACTCCACTGAGACCCTTCGTAATGCTGCAGTGCTAGTCTTAATTCCGAAAGCAGCTACATTAAACTCGTAGACTTTATTGTCTATTTTAAATGCTGTATATTTTCTTGCTATTTCAGTCAATTTGACTTGACATAAATTTCATTTTCTTACACCGTAGAAATGTTTCTTCTATCGATGGCGGTGCTTCATAACCATCAACGATTTTTTCATTTAGTTTTCAGCATCCAAACATAATCTTACAGATCCATCTTTCTTTATTACTGTTACAATGGAGTTAATATATGGGCTATTCGATTTTTTAATAATTCCTAATTGTAGCATTTTTTCTATCTCATCTAATACCTTTTGACGGTGATGTACCGGTATAGGATATGGCTTTGAGTAGAATGGTGCATCATCTGTTGTTTTGATTTCGTACTTTATACGATAATAAACGTCCCGGCATTACTGAATACTGATTTATATTTTGAGATCAGATTTATTAACTGAATCTCTTGTTGAGATGTTATATTTTCACCTTGTTTTATTTTTTCACAAATTCCATCTTCTGTGAGAGTGTAAGTTGAGAAATGATTTTCTATGTGAGAGAAATTCATAACTTCTTCTTTATTTTCGATTACACATGTCTTCAAGTCAATCAGGCTCTCGATTGTTTGAATGTGAGCGTACTCACTGAGCTTTTGCTCATTATATTTTATGTTAACGTATTCATCATTAATAGATACTAGTATTTCTTCGTGCAACGTGTTTATTATCATATGTATTGATTTCTGCGTGTCATACCTAAGATACATTCTCTTATCAAATTTGGTGTTATTAGATAGATTAAATTTATCTTTTGCCCATTAAAATCTGTGTTATGTCACGTCTTGACATGAAAATATAAAATAATAAATATTGTAAGAGTGGTTTTTATTTGGGAGATTATGAATATATTTAATTGAATACGAAATAATAGTTAGCTTTGTATAATTCCCAAATTCTGAGATTTACCAGCCTACAAAAATAATAATAATAGTATAACAAGGGAATTAAATACTCTACCTTCAATATTCTAACCAATTATAAGATTACTTCAATAAATAAATCAACAAACGTCTAATTATAGGAGTAAAATTCATTAAATGAACTTTAAGTAATTTAATTAAAAGAATTTAGATTAAGTCATAGACAAATTCTTTAAATAAATCTAGATTAAGTTGAAATAATGAGGAATTATTGAATTCAATTAAAATATGCTAAATCACAGAAAGAAAATAATTAGTTTAAATTGTTAAGTAATAATAATAATTTGAATCAATTTAATATTATAAAAATCGAATAACGAGTGCAACACGTGTTCAATCTATATTTTAGGTTAGGTGAGGGTGGGGCTCGAAAGACAGTTCGTATCCCAGATTACGCAATTCTCCAATTGGTGGTGCTAGTGTCGAATATCCTCTGATTCTTTTCTCTCTCTACCTTTCAATAGGCGTTTCGTAAAAACGAGGTTATATATTTTGTAGCAATTTAATATATATTTTTTCTATATATATCCAGAAGCTAAATTACTGTGACTTTTGATTTTAATGTAATTAAAAATATTTGATTTTAATACTTTGCTGACTTCACAACTTTAAGAAAATTACTTTTAAATCAAAGAAAAATTTATCTAAGAAAAATAGTTTCCGAAGAATTTATCAAATAAACTGTCTCTTGTTAATTTCTCACAAGGTTAGGATTTTCACCCATCAAAAGCAATTTTTAATTACTTTAGAATTTTAACAATAGCTTGATAATATATATTACGTATTTATTATATTCAATAAAACACAAAAATTAAGTAAAAGAGACTTTAGAAAAAAGTTTCTAGAATCAGTTACTGACTGTTATTGTAAATTATAAACAATTGCAATTTCACTGTAAGTGTAAGAACGAATAAATATTAATAGTAAAGTCACCAAATTTATTTTTACACTACACCTGATAAGGATGAAAAAAATTCACTAATTAATTCTCGCTATCTCACCTTAATCACAAAGAAAATTGTTATGTATTTAGCTTTCACAATCTTTCACTATCACAATTTATTTGATATGTAGAATAAATTAATATTTTACAGATTAAATATCCGCGTGGCTATTTTTATAGCCTGCCGTAGACTTCCGCTAATCTTATTTGCGAGAGAGAGAGATTTGATATTTAATTTATTCACTGAATTTTCACTAACACACAAAAAATATTAGTTATTTAATTAAATTCTACCTTAGGCTGCTCGCTATTATGCACCTCAGCTATATCTATGTCCCAGAAAATTCAGACGACCCTACAAGGAGTACAACTATTCTTTCCAAAATGGTCGGCAATCACTAGCGTCCTCGAGGAAGATGACTGTTAGACTGATGGCACATGGAACAAACGGGAAAGTTCTCGCGAGAAAAAAATCTAATAATTAATAACAACCGATTAATAACCAAAATTTAATAACAATTATCAACTTTTTTAACTCAACAAGTAAAGATAATAACTTAACAAAATAAGTTTAACAAATGTAACAATAAACGAGTTTATCAAGGAAAGAAACGAAAGCTCGACCGTACAATACTGTGATTAGAACGACAATGAGGCACGAAGAAGAAGGAAGCGAGCGCTGAGCATCAGTGGCTTCTTCTTCTCTGTTCCTCTTTATTACTCTTGTTATTTTCTATCTACTATCTTTTTCTATTTCTCGACTCACTAATCAAGTAAAGTTCTTTTCATCACCTTATTCTGGTGTTTGTCCGCTACTCGTTAGTCAAATTACATGTTATTTCCTATTACTAGTGTAGTATTTTTTACACTTTACCTGTTACGCCATCTGCGCGCTCAATTTAATTACAGTTTATCTTATTTTTCTCTATGAATAACTAATTATTTGTCTAATTACAATAAAAAGTTTCATTTTTATCGAATAATATAAACGAGCATTAATTAGTAATATAATCAATAATTTCTGATTATTCGTTATTTTTAGATTCGCTTAAATCTTTATTCTATTAATGATTTTCATTTTAATTATTTCATTACAATTTCAATGTCAATTTATTCATTTGTACTGTAACGCCATCTATAAAAATATACGAAAAGATATTTACAACACGCAAACAGGAGTTATTATTTAAATTATGTTTAAATATCGTTAGTCTTTGCGCGCCCTCTATAATGTGACTCATTACAATTCCTATTAAGTAATCTTTCATCTTTTTATCATAATTAAGTTTTTTATACATGTGCTCTCTTTTTACCATACGCGTCTATCCTACTTTATCGACTTTAATTATTATCTTAGTTTATTTCTATTTATCTCTCTCTCTCTTTCTACTATTTAAATAACTCTACGCGAGTGCCACAATAGCATGTTCGCGCGAGCACGTGTTTGTATATATTTTTGCCGTCGGCGCTGCTTCGCCACCTCCTGGACGTTTGATTATGAGAATCGTCTGCTCGAGGCTCTCTGTGTAACTCATGAGTGACGTAAGTGCAACCATGTGTGTGTGTGTGCCTTGGTCTGCTGTAGTAGGTGTCCCCACCTGAGCTTAACTTCCAAAATACGGTCTCACGTGTTACTTATTGACAGGTTTAAGCATCGGCACCGGGAACAAAATCAACAACCAGGTGGATTAGTATCCTGGGTTTTAATGGCGTGGTCCTGGTGTGCACGTGTGTGCAGCGTTTAAGTGTGCGGTAAGGTAGTTAACATTTTCATTCTGTTAAGTTTTAAGAGGGAAAAGAAAGAGAAAAAGATAGTCTTAGAGTGAGAGAGAAGATGTGAATATAAACAACATCTTCTATCTCTCATTAAGACACAAAAAAAATTTTATTAAAAGAGAAAAAAAACCGCGTTACAAACACCCCTCCTTAAATCGGGACATCCCTGATGTACCGCATTTCTCACCACACACAATGAACCAGGATCCGCTATCTGATATATATATATTTTTGATTTATTTTATACATGCATATTTGGTTATTTTATATCTAACCTAGTCTTTATTATGTAGGACATCACAATTTACCTCTTACCCTTCACCTACTATTTCACATTGATATTTAACTTCTAAAACACTCACTACATATCATTGTCCTATGATGCTTATACTTCTTCAATTCCTCTATTACCAACCCCCTCTTCTTAATCCTCACAACCAAATTTTTCTTCATTATCAATTCTATTTTTCCTTTTCTTTTATCTTTGTTTCATTTTATTTATTCTTCTTTGCTAACACTGCTATCTCCACAACTCCGCTATTTTGCTAGGCCGCTATTGAGGTGGTTTAACGTCTGGGTCTACGGCCAGAGCTTGGTTCTTCCTCCAAAACCGCTCAGAGGAGTGTATTTCGGGTATCCTCAGGAAGGTTTTGAAGGCGCTCCACCAGTCTGACCGCCTCTTCCAAACGCTCCAACGCTGTACTTCTTGGGGGACTTACGTGGGTCTCCCTTGTCCTTCGAGAGGGGTAAGGGGCCGCCTCTTCTCGGACCCGGTGATTCTCTCGACGGAAGAGAGACCTGCTTCGTAGTCCCCTAGTAGGTCCACCACCGAGTAGTTGGTCTAATCCCAGTCTCACGTGGGGGTCGTTCAATGGATCTGAGTTGCAATTCTCTTCTTTACCCTCGTCTATCCATCTCTCCGCTCCGTACTCCTTGCTGGGTTCTAGAACCGAAGGTTTGGTCCACATAAGCTCTATGTTCATTGCTACACCTGGGGCAGGAGTTAAGGTTAACCCTTCTCCTTCCATAGTTGAAGCAGTGCACCTGATTATCTGGCCGTGGACACTCCTTTGCTCGGTGTCCAGAACGCCAACACAAGAAGCAGGCGCCGTGAGGTGGATCTATGGTGGGGTCAGTAGGAATCGCCATCAGATTCCCGAACATAATTCCCTCACGTATCACCGAGAGCCCTAGTTGGTTCTCGATCGGAGGGTTCGGGAGTCAAGAAGGAAGGGAGGGTACAGCTCTAGCTAGCTGAGCCATAGGAAGGGGAAGTGCACGGGAAGGTTTAGGTAGCTGTACTCTTGACGATTCTAGATCATCAGGGTGTAGCTGCCTCCTACTCTCTCCATTAGCTCTCCTTCTCCTGGCTCGATGGCGTCGAGCCGATCTCCCAGTACCTTCCCCTGGATTATTTCCAGAACTCTTGGGTCGAGAAGACGCTACCTGTACCGAGAAGACTAAGTCTTCCCGTCTCCATATGATCCTGTAGGTCCCAGGCTTGGGGTTGTATATTAGGTACAACTCCGGCGGAGACCACAGGAACATATGCTGACGGTAACGCAGACGACCCGTTCACTGGGTGGACCACGATGGGAGTGGGGGCTCTATTAGGCCTCCTCTCTTCCTCAGAGTCCTCCACGATCTGGAATTTAGCGTTTATCCCAGTATGAGGTACTACTACTATCTTGGGTTGTTCTTTGGATGGAGTGGTTGATGTCTACTGGTGATCCTTCATGATTACAGCGACGGCAGCTACCTCAATTACCTCAGTAATTGGCTCGAGGTCCTTAGGTCGACGTAAAGCTGGTACCGGCGTACCAGGTGTCTGGTGCTCTTGCTGTTGAGCACGCCTTCTGGCCACCTGAGCCTTGAGGTATTCAGCAATCTGTTGCGGATTATCTTCATCGAGGTCTTCCAGCTCCAATGCTGCCATCCGTGCCTCTGCCACCGCTAATCTTCTTGCTCTTATTTCCTGTTCCCTTGCTTCGTTTTCTGCTGCTCTCTTCTTCAACATTTCCATCTCGGCCTGCGCTATGATTCGCTGTCTCTCTTCCTCAATCTTTAGTTGTTCGACTCGTTGAGCCTCTTCTGCTTCTTTTTGTCTAGGCAGAGAGTCCTGCCTTCATTGGGCCAACCTCCATTCTTCCACCTGTACTTCCTCGGCCGGATTAGGGCGAGGGGCGAGCGTCGAATGTTGGTTGGTTGGAGAAAGTGGCCTCTCTACCGACATCTCTTCCCCTAATTCTTCAGATGACCGACGAAACTCTGTCAGAGCCGCGTTTCTTCTCTTCTCTTCCTCCACCTCGTCTGTCCAATTAAGATGGGGTGAGGGGACGGAGTCAAGAATCTCGTCTCCGATGGTTCTGTCTGCGTCATTATCGCAGATGTCCACAAGCATACTAGTTTCAATTGTTGTTGATGTGGTTGTTGTTGAGGGTGGTACATGGTGGTATGGAGTCCATATCTTCACTCAACAATCGGGCTTTCTCCTCCACACTCATCTCATACTCCGGAGCCTCCTCCACCTCACTCAACCTTTCGTTGTAAGGTGGTGGGGTTGAGCCATCTAACTCAATGAGATCAGTGCTAGGAGGGCTCAATGTGATCTCCACGGACCCTGGTGTGCCATTCCCTGAAGCATCCTAACCACCAAACTCTTTGTTAACCGCTTATTTATCTTATATATATATATATATATATATATATATATATATATATATATATATATGTATAAGATAAATTAGCGGTTTTTATGGTAGATTCTCCCATTTTTATCCTAAGCTAATTTTTATTTTTTAGGGTTTGGGTTGGTTGAAGAGTAACGCGGACGAATATCCCTCTTTAACTGCGACATATGTGCTTTCGCGCATTGTTTATTCGACCTGACTTCGATTTCGTAAACGCACGGAGAAAGAACTGCCACGATTTTATATGGACCGTCGTACTTGGGAGCGAGCTTCGCTGAGGATCGTTGCGCCGCATTTGATAGAGGGTGCGTCCTTCGCATCACCTCATCGCCAACGCTGAAATTGTACATCTCTTCTTCCTTTATTGTATATTCTTCCTTGTTTTTCCTTCGCTTTATCAATAAATTTCGCTACCAAATCTCTTAATGCATCCAATCTTTTCATTCTATCTAACCATGCTTCTGGGTCTACCTTGTATATTAGACCCGTTTTTTCGACTCCTCTTCTGAGACTTTTTACTGGTTGAGGATGTCTACCATAATTAAGAAAAGCTGGTGATACCTTGGTTGATGCTTGAGTAGCAGTGTTTACAGCATGGCGAAATTCATGTATGTGCTGGTCCCAATCTCTATGGTCTTGTTTCACAAAGGTGGCAATCATAGTTTTTAATGTTCTACTATTTCTCTCAACTGGATTAGCCTGTGGATGGTATGGCGGTGTTGTAACATGTTTGACTCCATATTCTGTTAATACCTTATCTAAGAACTTATTATCAAATCCCCTTCCGTTATCTGTTAGAGAGTATTCTGGAGTCTCCCATCTGAATAGAATTAGTTCTTCAAATGCTGCTGCTACCGCTTTACCATCTGCATTTCGTATAGGTTTTAATTCAATCCACCTTATGAATAGGTCTTGAAACACTATCACATACTTAAATTGTTTCTTACTTGGAGGAATTTCTATTAAATCAGCTGCTACTACTGCCCATGGTCTATCTACTACTCGCTTTCTTATTAATCCTTGTGGGCCTTGTTGTGATATTTTATACTTCTGACATTCTACACAACTATTCACAAAGTGAGTAACGTCATAATATAATCCTCTCCAGTAATATTCTCTTGCTATCCTATCGTACGTTTTCTCTATTCCTAGGTGTCCGGTTGAAGGTTCGCAATGAGCATTTTTTAACACCCTGTCACGTTGTTCCATCGGTACAACTAACCTCCAATTTTCTTCTCTATTGGTTATAGGGTCTAACAGAGGGTCAGTGCAAAATCTATATAGTAAGCCATCTTCAACCTTCGAACCTTGATACTTTCTAGGAAATTTTTCTACTTCTGCCATTTTCTTGGTATATTATTCATCGAAGTTGTCCAGCTTCGTTGAATTGTCGATGTTTTCGGCAAAACCAGGACTATTAACAAGATCAACTGGTTTTACTATAGCCTCTGCCTCGGTGGTAGGTACTTTCGTTGCCTCTATCATCTCACTTTTCAAGTCTCCCACTATTTCTTGTACTTCACGCTTGAAATCTTGATTCATTTCAGTTTCTTCCTCATCTGAGGTTGTTGACCAGCCATCACCATAAGCGTGGGTGCTGGAATTCCCCAGTGCTTTAAACCAAAGTTCATTAATTTTCTGCGCTGAGTAATCTTCCGTTGATAAACTTCCTGGCTTCGCCCAGCATGATGAGCCCTCGTTTATGGAATTTCCCTTCTGAGCGAATCTTTTATTATAGGTTCGGTAAGGGTTTATCTTCTTGGCTTCCCTTTTCGTTTACATCAATTTTCAACAAATCCGCTATTATTCTTCTATCTTCTTTATTTTCATTATCTATTTTATCTAATACATTATCTTCATTTTCTATCCTATTTTTAATCCTCTTCAATTCTTCATTCTTTTTATTTAACGACTCTTTCATCTCTGATGGATTAATTTTAGAGTCTGACGTCCCTGGGTGGTTCATGAGGGGGGTGTGGGACGAGGCAATCCCCCTGCTGATCCGTTTCCCCAGGTTTGTCGTAATGGTGCACAAGTTACACAAGTTTGAAATGTTACGTTTGGGGCATTACAGACTTGACAGTAGATTTGACTCTGGTTGTTTCTACTAGGTCTACTAGGACAATAATCAGAACTATGTCCAAGTGCTTTACAGCAATAACAGGTCTTTGTTGAACATTTATGCATTTTACGTCCATCCTGATGGCAGTGGTAACAACTATTAGATCTATCGTAATTAGATGTATTTTACCCAGATTGTGGTCGATATCTTGAACCCTGGGATCCGTTATAACCGCCATTTCTGGGTGGATTCCATCTAACTCTGCCTTGATTTCCGTAATTTGGCTTCCTATCGTAATTATTATTCTGTGGTGCTTGTTCTCCATGATTGTCGTTTGTTTTTTCTGTTGTCTCGTGATTATCGTTTTTATTTTCTTCTATACTTTCTTTCTTGACGTCTACAACCGCCGCTATAATTTCGTTTTCGTCTTTCTTACTAGTTGCCGCTACCTCATTCTGATTACTCTTCTTGTTTCTTTTATTCTTTCTTCTTTTGTTGCTTTTCCCGCTGTGCTGAGTTTCACTATCTTCTGAAGATACTTCTTGGATCGCCGCTACCCTAACTTTTGTATTGTTACCAGCAAAGGCAGCTGTTGGTAATCTCGCTTCATCCTTTGGAGGTAGTGGTATATATCGACTGTCTATATCCTTTTGACGTTCCCAGCGTTGACCATACTGTTCAATATCGTCCAGCGAATTTATTTCTTTCTCTACCATGGCTCTTCTATATTCTGGTAACAAATTCTTAAATACCATATCCACTATCTCTATCGAGGTTGGAGGACATCTGAAGTGTTTAATGATATATCTGAGCCAAGATAGTTAGTTGGAAATTCTTTCACCTTTAGCTTGAGTTCTCTGTCTCAATTCATCTATTAAGTCTTCTCTATATAACTCACCAATGAATTGATGGCGAAAAGTTTTTTTAAAGTGTGACACGGATGATATTTCCTCTTTTCTTGTGAGGTACCATACATTTGCTGCTCCAGTCAGTACTCCAGATAGAGCTTTGATGATATCTTTCCCTCTGTAGTGATTGTTCTTTTTAAAATCGTCTAATTGTGTTAAAAAGTGTTCTGGTTCTTCTTTACAATTACCAGAAAATTGCAAGTTCCAGGTTCGTAGGGCTTTCATAACCCTTGTTACCTCTTTAGACTTTCGCCTTCTCTTAGATCTTCTGTGGTGACTTTTTGACCTTTGACTAGGTAACACTTCCTCACTATCACTACTATGTGTATCCTCATCACTACTATAATCATCGTTATATGACTCCTCCTCGTCTGATTCTCCTTTTCTATGTTTTCGGCCGTCCTCTTTACTTCTGAACGGCTCCTTATTCTTTTATTTTGTCTCTTTTGCTTATCTTTCTTCGATTTTCTTCTATTTTCTTTTGTGGGTATATTCTACTTATTACTTCTTTCATCACTAACTCTTGACGACTGATCATTAACTCTGGAGAAATTCAATTTTTCGATTCTGGTTGGTTTGCTCACTTTCGGTGTAGAGCGTTGCCTCAGAATTTGATTATTTGATTCCTCTAAGTATGGATTTGTATGTGAAGTTGTACTCTGCTGCATTTCTTTCGGTTTTCTTCCTCCTGTCAGAGTTTGAATAAAATTTTGATAAGTCTGGTTGACAATTTGGTTATTTCCCATTCCATCACCGCTGCTGGAGGCTTCAGAGGTACTACTTCCACTATTAGAACTACTCAGAATATCTTTGGAGTTATTTATTTCAGTTATTCTCACATTTCCTAGATTATTGATTATACTTGTAGTTTCTTCTACTCCTCTTTCCATTACCGCTACGGTAGAGTCTGGAGATGCTATGATTATTGGTTCTGAACCTAGTGACGGTTTTACTAGACGTAAATTTTGAATTATTTGCACTTCTTCACCATCTCGGCGTTCTGAGTTTTTTTTTAGTATTTCTTCGATTTCCGGAGAAAAAAGTACGGATATCCTCTTCCGTTGTGGTCCTAGAGGTAGTAATACCATATTACTCCAGATAGGCAATCCTGCTACCTCTGGTAACAAACTTCACTGTTCTATTGGTTGAATTGTAGAAGGATTAGTTCTAGTTACTATCGTCGTCATTTGTGATTTTGAAGTGTCTTGTATAGAAGGTGGTATTTTATCCTTTTCTACATCCGTATCCTCATCGGTGGCATCAGTTTCTGTCGCTATAATCTCTGGTGCTACCTGTTGGTCTCCAGTTTCCGTTAATACTCGATCCATCTCGTCTGCTATCTCATCGGTTGGATACCACGGAACATCCTTATCTGGTTCTGTATCCATGATATATGCTCGTAATAACCTATCTCGTATTGCTAACACTGGGCTTTGCGAATTTAAGTGTCTTTCTTTTAATCTCTTTTGAACTTCTTGTGGGTCTACTCGCTTAATAGTTCTTGCTAATTCCATAATTTCCTTGTTTTTCTTCAGTTTATCCATTTTTGTCTTGTGGTCCGACATCTTGATCCGCTAGTTGCCTTGCAACGATCTACGGCCTCTCCAACAAGTACGAAAATCTTCTTTACAATACTTTAACGGTTTAATAAAAATCTCTACCACGACAAAATCTACTTCTGAGTTCAAATAAGGGCAACTATCACTATTTAAGCGCCAAAAAGAAAAGAAAAATTTTCGCAAACGTAAACCGCGCTGACGAAAGCACACGTATGCAATATAAGTTCCACGATAGGGGAACTATCGTGGAATGAATAAAATAAGAAAAACGTTACTTATTTTAAGTTTGGGGATGTAAAAAGGGGTCTCTACGCTAATATCGCTGTCGAGTGCCAATATAAATAGATATGTATAAATAAATATATATATATGTATATAAATTATGTTACTCTGGAGATTACCGTCTTTTACTTTTGCTCTTATTTTACCTAGAAGGGAAAAAAAAGTTTGTGCAAATTTTTTATTTGCGAAATTGTATTTTTACTTCAATTCTTCTTGGAGTTTCTTGAGTAAGTGATATTTTAATTTATCTTGAGTCTTTTTATTTCTTTCGCTAAACGCAATTCTTCTTGATTATTTTATAAGAGTTATTTTTAATTTATTTTTCTTCGCTGTTTGCAAATCTTCTTGAGTAAATGAAAAAAAATTTATTTAATTCCTTCTTGTATATAAAAGAAATTTTAAATAAGAATATTTAAATGCGAGAGAAAAAAAATTCTAATCTTCTTGAATCTCTTGATGTGATACCTAATACTTTAGTTTCGCGAAAAAGAAAAAAATTCAATAATAATTAAAAAAATTAAGAAAAATTTAGTAATAATCTTGAGTAATTGTTTGTTTTGAGTTTTATTTTTCTTGTGTAATAATATTATTTTTCTTGAATAATCAAATTGTTTTTCTTCTTGAATTTTGCTTTTTATTTTTATAATATTTAGGAAAAATATCTTCCTGAAAATTGTAAAATCCGCAAAAAATCGCTACCGCAAATGAAAGATAGGTATATATATATATAATTTTAGCACTCGACAGGTTAAATACAAACGTGAAAATCAGTTTTGTTTTAAGGAGAAGAGCCCACCTAATATATAAAAGAAGGATATTCCCAATTCCTGCTATACAAATATATATAAATATATTTTATATTCTTTTATATACGTAGTATGTATACATATGTATATATATACGTATGCTCTTTACTATTTTATGTATTATATATATATTTATATATATATATTCTCTTTAGATCTATATATATATATATATATATATAAACGTATGTACGCGGCATTATGCTGACTCATACAGTACAGCCTTTGTTTAGTGTCCTGCACACGTCGCGGGTGTGTGGCAGTCTCCTATGTTATCCCTTCTTTTGTTACTTACGCATATGTTAAATACGAATTTGTTAAAACTTTGATTGGTGGGCACATTTGTTCTCGAAATTTGATTGGTGGGCGCGTTTTTGTTTTGTAGAATTTTTTCGTAACTCAACTCAAGAAAAATCTACTGTATGGAATTGTCAGCACAAGTATCAATAAATAAATGAAAAACGGGTGGCATTATGCGGACGTCAGCATAAGTACGCTAATGTCTGCATAAGTCACGATTCATCTTTGATTTTGTCTGCATAATACCTCATTCATAAAAAATATATATATATATATATATATATATATATATATATATATATATATGTGCTCTCTCTCTCTTATACCTAACCAATTCCATCTTATGTTTAACCTCACGTTTTGGACTTTGCATCACCAATTTCAGTATTTTTGCTACTTGGCCCCACGTTGGGCGCCAGTTGTAAGGGTGCTTTTTATTTGGGAGATTATAAATATATTTAATTAAGTACGAAATAATAGTTGGCTTATGATTTCCAAATTCAGAGATTTACCAGCCTACAAAAATAATAATAATAGTATAACAAGGGAATTAAATACTCTACCTTTAATATTCTAACCAATTATAAGATCACTTCAATAAATAAATCAACAAACGTCTAATTATAGGGAGTAAAATTCATTAAATAAACTTTAAGTAATTTAAATACTGAATTTAGATTAAGTCATAGACAAATTCTTTAAATTAATCTAGATTAAGTTGAAATAATGAGGAATTATTAAATTCAATTAGAATATGCTAAATCACAGAAAAGAAAATTTTTAGTTTAAATTGTTAAGCAATAATAATAATTTGAATCAATTTAATATTATAAAAATCGAATAACGAGTGCAACACGTGTTTAATCTATATTTTAGGTTAGGTGAGGGTGGGGCTCGAATAGCAGTGCGAATCCAATATTACGCAATTCTCCAATTGGTGGTGCTAGTGTCGAATATCCTCTGATTCTTTTTTTCTCTACCTTTCAATAGGCGTTTCGTAAAAACGAGGTTATATATTTTGTAGCAATTTAATATATATTTTTTTCTATATATATATCCAGAAGCTCAATTACTGTGACTTTTGATTTGAATGTAATTTAAATTATTTGATTTTAATACTTTGCTGACTTCACAACTTTAAGAAAATTACTTTTAAATCAAAGAAAAATTTATCTAAGAAAAATAGTTTCCGAAGAATTTATCAAATAAACTGTCTCTTTTTAATTTCTCACAAGGTTAGGATTTTCACCCATCAAAAGAAATTTTTAATTACTTTAGAATTATAACAATAGCTTGATAATATATATTACGTATTTATTATATTCAATAAAACACAAAAATTAAGTAGAAGAGACTTTAAAAAGAAAGTTTCTAGAATCAGTTACTGACTGTGATTGTAAATTATAAACAATTGCAATTTCACTTTAAGTATAAGAACAAATAAATATTAATAGTAAAGTCACCAAATTTATTTTTACACTACACTTGATTAGGATGGAAAAAAAAATTCACTAATTAATTCTCGCTATCTCACTTTAATCACAAAGAAAATTATTATGTATTTAGCTTTCACAATCTTTTACTATTACAATTTATTTGATATGTAGAATAAATTAAAATTTTACAAATTGAATGTCCACGTTACGCCATCTGCGCGCTTAATTTGATTACAGTTTATCTTATTTTCTCTATGAATAACTAATTATTTGTCTAATTACAATAAAAAGTTTCATTTTTATCGAATAATATAAACCAGCATTAATTAGTAATATAAACAATAATTTCTGATTATTCGTTATTTTTAGATTCGCTTAAATCTTTATTCTATTAATGATTTTCATTTTCAATTATTTCGTACAATTTCAATGTCAATTTATTCATTTGTACTGTAACGCCATCTATAAAAATATACGAAAAGATATTTACAACACGCAAACAGGAGTTATTATTCAAATTATGTTTAAATATCGTTAGTCTTTGCGCGCCTTCTATAATGTGACTCATTACAATTCCTATTAAGTAATCTTCCATCTCTTTTTATCATAATTAAGTTTTTTATACATGTGCTCTCTTTTTACCATACGCGTCTATCCTACTTTATCGACTTTAATTATTATCTTAGTCTATTTCTATCTATCTCTCTCTCTTTCTACTATTTAAATAACTCTACGCGAGCGCCACAATAGCATGTTCGCGCGAGCACGCGTTCGTATATATTTTTGCCGTCGGCGCCGCTTCGCCACCTCCTGGACGTTTGATTATGAGAATCGTCTGCTCGGAGCTCTCTGTGTAACTCGTGAGTGACGTAAGTGCAACCATGTGTGTGTGCGTGCCTTGGTCTGCTGTAGTGAGTGTCCCCACCTGGGCATAACCAAAACACGGTCTCACGTGTTACTTATCGACAGGTTTAAGCATCGGCATCGGGAACAAAAAATCGTCAACCAGGTGGATTAGTACCCTGGGTTTTAATGGCGTGGTCCTGGTGTGCATGTGTGTGCAGCGTTCAAGTGTGCGGTAAGGTAGTTAAAATTTTCATTCTGTTAAGTTTGAAGAGGGGATTGAAAGAGAGAAAAGATAGTCTTAGAGTGAGAGAGAAGATGTGAATATAAACAACATCTTCTATCTCTCATTAAGACAAAAAAAATTTTATTAAAAAGAAAAAAAAACCGCGTTACAATATAAACAAACTTATTCCTTAAATTTTATATGTATTTAAACTATTAGTAGCGCGAGCGGTGTCAGCAACTGTTTTTAGCAAGCCCTGATAAAGGATGTATCGGGTGATTTTCATTGTAACTTTTAAAATTATTTTTTTTCTATTACTGTTTTAAATTTTTAATAGGCAGCTGTCACCACTTGATTTTTTTATTTGTTTAAAATCAAGAAAACACTTTTTTAATGAAAATTATGTCAAAGAAATGTTTGAATTATTATAGATTATTTATTCAATAATATAATTTATTTGTATTGTTATGTTATAAAATCACTTACACAAACAATTTATTTTATGTTTTATTGATTTATTTTTTAAATTTTATAATAAAATAATATTATTAATTTTAAAATGATTAATCTTTTTAAATGAAAAACTTAAATTCACTATTTTAAAGTTTATATTCATTATTCAAATTTCAAGAATACACTTATAAGTTAAATTTATTTGAAATAATTTATATTAACACCATAAAAATACTGTAAAATATTAAATTCTTTTAAATTAAGAGATTAAAATTTGAAATTCTATGATCACACAATTCACTTATTAAATGTACACATGTATTAAAATTTATTCACTTCAAAATATTGAAATCAACACTGAATTTATATAATGAGTCACTTTTAGATTTTTATTCACAACTTATTAATACTATTAGTTTGAATTGAATTCTTTTAAATTTTAAAGTTTATTTTTATCAAATAATAAATTTATTTGAAGAAAATGATTATATCTCTTTATTTTTATTAAAACTAAACCCTTTTTTTTAGAAAAAAAAGAAAGTAGTTATATTTAGAAAACACTGAGTTCAAATAAAAACACTTTTAAATTAACACTCAAAATATTTAAGTTTTATATTAATAATATATTTATAGAAATATGTACATATATATACATATATATATATATATATATATATATATATATATATATATATATATATATATATATATATATATATTTATATTTAAATTTATATTTCATGCATTGAATTTTTATATATGTATTAAAACATGCAAACTAAATGCTTTACAAAAAATATCAATTTATTTTAATTCATTGAAATAAAATATTTAATTATATTCGTAAATATTCAAATATCAGTTCAAAGAAAAATTTAAATAGATGAACTTTTAATCAATAAAATTTTAATAAGAATGAAAGTTACCTGACTTCTGCTGTTCTAACTTGTTGATATAGGATGTTCAAATAAACAAATAATTTTTAAATTGAATTACAAATTTTTAGTTCATTAATTTATTGTATTAAATTGTAACAATCGTTTGCTCACGCACTGATTTAAAAAAAACTATTCCTTACACAAACGTTGTCAACTGATTTTTTTAGAGAGAAAGTGAAGGTCAGAGAAATTACGTATGGAGAACAAGTGCATCTACAAGTATACAAGTGCCAGGTGATAAGTGCAAAGAGTGTCTGAGTGTCTTATCATTTCTTGATATTTTTTTTATATATTATTTCTCTTTAATTGACATTGTTTCTCCAAATTGCAAAGTGGAGAGTGTTTTCTATTGTTCTTCTTCCTTGTGGAGTTATTAACATTTTTCTTATTGGTTATTAATTTATTGATTTCATTCTGACTTGATGATTAAAAGTTCTTTTTTTTATTCCAGGTGTCTCTGACCTTTAATTTCTCGTTAAGTTCTCCTCCTGACTTTATTTAAAAACCAGTGGTGGGCAATTTGTTAATTAATAAATTTGTTTTTTTCTTAATAAGCGAAAGAGTAAATGTTGCTTAGTAAAAACAAAGCCTCACTCGATACTTTTTTCAGATTATGTTACTTATCAATCAATAAGTTAATTGATACTATACGCATCTTTCAACACATTCTTTTTTTGTGGCCTTTTATAAATAAATTTTCTTTTAAATTAATATTTTTAATATTATAATATTTGTTAGTTGATTAGCCAAAGAAGAAAGATTATGTTTTACATATTTTATTATATCTTTTCTTTACATATTTCACTAAAAAACGACGGTATAATATATAATTTTTAGATTAAAATACTTTTATTTAAAAGAAATCTTTAAAATGTTTTTACTTTAAACCATGTATACGCTTTATAAATTTAAATTTCTAATATATTTTTAAAAAATGAAAAGAAATCATATGGTAACTAAAATAATGAATATTGATTTAAAATAATCAATAATTTATTAATTGAACAATCTGTTGGTAAATGAGTTTTTACCATATTCTTTCTATATACTTCTTGCTTTTTAATAAAATAATATAACACAATATAAATAAACAATATAATATAATATAATATAATATAATAAAACAATATAATGTAATATAATATAATGAAACAATATAATATAATATAATATAATATAATATAATATAATATAATAAAACAATATAATATAATATAATATAATAAAACAATATAATATAATATAATATAATAAAACAATATAATGTAATATGATATAATAATATAATTAGTCCAGTAGAATTAGCTCAAAAAACCTTAAAATTTGACCTAATTAGTAACAGACAACTAAAGTAAAAAATAAGTTCATTAAGTCCAAAGATATTAAAATTTAGAAAAATCCTCAAAATTTGGGCTATTTTTTTAAACAACGTTTTTATGTAAAAAATTGTGAAAAATCGATGTTTTTTGGATCTAGCTCTTTTCATTTTTTAATAGGGTATATGAAATTCATAATTCTTATAAGGGGCTTCAAGACGAATAGTTTAAGCTCTATTACATTAAATTTCGTTAATAATTTATTTAAATAATCGCAAAAATATAGTAAAAAATCGTTGAATTTTCAATAATTTTTTATTCCATAAAAAAAGGGCTACATGTTCGTAACTTTGTAAAAAGTTGCCTTCTATCACACTTAAGTCCCCATAATTTTTTCAGCAAAAAATATTAATTTGTATATGAGATATTCAATTTGTTCACTAAAAAGAGGTAAAATGTAGGCCTCAAATAGACCCTATTGCGGTCATTTTAGAAAGAAATGACCATTGTCATTTATGCTCTTTGACACTCATATTTAGTAAAAATAAAAAGTTCGATTGACATTTTTATTATTTTCGCTGTTTAAATGGCGATCAAAAAAAAAGTTTTTTTCTTAATTGTTTTTTAAATTTATATATGAAAAAATGAAAATATTCAAACGCAACTTTTTATTCTTGTTGCTTAAATTTTAACGCTTATTTAAAAAAAAACGTTAGTCTATGATAATTAGTAGCTGAGATATTTTTTTTTTTTTAAATTCGCCATTTGTTTATTTACAAAGATTAAGGAATGAATTTTTAATGACAGATCCTTTAATACTTCAACTTTGATATAAGATCATTTCTGATATTAAAATCAGTTTTTTAAAACCTTAAAAGATTGTTTTTGAGTATGTTTAGTTTCAATTCTTTTTAAAGAGAGGAGGAACGTGTCATCTTTTGCAAGTACAGAAAATATTTTTTCGATTACTTCAAATTTGTCTTATGTGAAAAAATTTTCTATATCTCAGTGAAATATTAACCAATTTTGATGTTTCTTTTTTTAATCTGGGGTAGCGCGAGATAATATTAACAGTCGTTATACTTGTTTGATGATATAAATAAATTAATTTGTTATAAACAATAACAAAAAATATATGCATATTTTTTTTTCATTTTTTATATACTTGTAATGTTTATTTTTATAATCTAATAAATAAGTTTCATTTATTTTATGAAAAAATTAGATTATCATCTTTTTTACACGCTAATAATTAATACAAACATTACTCTTATCATAAAAATCCTGACATTATCAAAAAAGAGCTTCTGACCTTGAATATTCAACGGATTTAACGTTTCTTTTTTTGATCTGGTGTTGTGCGAGATAATATTAAGAACCGTCATTTTTGTTTTATTTAACAAAACAAATTAATTAATTAGATAGAGAATTAATTAATAAAAAAATTTTTTATTATTTTTTACATACTATATTTCAAATAAATGTTTATTTATATAATTTTATGAATTTCTTTTATTTTAAAAAAATATTTACAATTTTTTTTTCGCACACATAAACACATATTCGAAAAAATATTACATTTTTTTCATATTTTCGCAATTAACATACAAAGTTTATTTTAATAAAATTTATTAAATATTTATGATAATTTTATTCGCTTGCTTAATGGCTCATCACAATCTTCATCTATAAAAACATTTCTCGAATCATCACAACATTCATCATTGGAACTATTGTCAATTTCAAACGGTAAGTTTGACATATTTTCACTGCTGCTGCAACTATCTTCATCAAACAGAAAATTTTGTACTAATACAGTCTTCTGGTTATCACAAGTTTCCCCGTGACAACCGGAACATAATTTAGAGCATTTTAATACATGTTCTCGACATCCACATCTATTATCATTGCAATTAATCGTGAGCAACAAACAAGTAGCTGTAAAAAATAAACTATTAATACGAATTTTTTTTAAGAATTATATAAATCAAAATATAATGAACATATTGTAAAATGGTTAATTTTATTGTAATATATTCAAAAAGCTATTTTATAAAAAATGCTAAATATTTCTTTAATTTTAAAAACTTTTAGAAAAAAAACTTTTACAATAAAAATAAATATCTTAAATAAAAAATTTATAATATTTTTTAACAAACATATCATGCAATTTATAATTAAATTAAGATTCATTAAGTTATTAAAAAAAATTTTTCAGTAATAAACACAAAAATAAAAGAAACTTATTATTTACTCCAAAATTTATTGTATATTAACAAAATTGCAGAATGAACTAAACAATAACTTTCATTTAAAAAAGTAAAATATACACTATTAAATTCAGAATGATTTTATTTCAGAACTATATGTAGAAACTTTGTATAATCAAAAGAAAACGCGTTCAATGATGTGACCTGTGTAACATACGTTGGTTTACTGAGTGCAAAGGACGCTTGAAATAAAATTGAACCCGCAATTTCATAATGACCTTGCTTTTGGGTTTCTTTTATAATTACGAACTGAAATAAATTTTATTTACTTGAAATAATAAAATTATAAATATAATATTTTCTTAATCTTATTATTATTTTAAGTAATAAATAAAACTTTTAATAAAAAATTGAATAAATAATTAAAATTAGAATAAAAATTACAATAAATTTCTTTTTCAAGTGTAGTTAATAATGTTTTAGTAAAAAGTTTTGAATAGTTAAAAAAATATAAGTACATATATATATATATATATATATATATATATATATATATATATATATATATATATGTGTATATACATATCAGTAACAATTCAACGAACTTATATCTTAACAATCAAGAAGAAATAAAATATAAAATGAAACTTTTTTAAATAATATAAAATTCATAAAAATACCATTAAACTATTTTTTTATTTTATAATTTCATCAAATTTCTTGAAATTTTTTGAATATTATAACTGTTAATTTTGTTTTTAATCATTGTTCAAATTGATAAATACTATTTAATCTTTATTATTACTTTTAAAAAAGTATATTTTAGGCGAGTTCAGGTATTGAATAGTATAGTATTCTTTAGAACATTTTTTCTAAATATTTTATTTTACCCAATACATAATATTTTTTTATTCTAGCTTTCGAAAGTACTGAAATATCATCATCAAGTTTATACTTTTTATTTGATTTATCTTTAGTTTTTGCTTAAGAAAGTTTTGAAATCAATCAAGCAATCGTCGAGTACTTCCGTATTAATTCATTCTTTTTAATATGAAGTTCATAATATGAATAATATGAAATTCATAAAATATTTACAGTTTTGGCTAAAGAAAGTTTCGAAATCAATCAAGCAATCGTCGAGTACTTCTGTATTCAATTCATTTTTTTAAAGCTTTTTTAGAGCTTTAAAACATATTAAATTTTACTAAATATCTACAAAATAACTTGCCAGGCCCGTAGATTAATATTTTGTTGGTGAAATGCTCAATGTTAATGTGTACTGGTTTATAATTTAATTGTTAGCTAATTCACGTGTGTTAAATAACAGTTTAAAATATGAATTTAATAAATACATATACATTCAAAGATAAAGAACAAAAATACATCCTATTACAATAAATAAAAATCTATTTTGTGCTCAAAAATTATTTTTTTTATATGTGATGTTATGTAACGCAGAGAATTCAATATTCTTAGTTTTCTTTCGCTTTTTTTACTATAAAAACTTTAAAATTATCAATTACACCATGAACTATTAATCTACGGGCCTGGCAAGTTATTTTGTAGATATTTAGTAAAATTTAATATGTTTTAAAGCTCTAAAAAAAGCTTTAAAAAAAATGAATTGAATACAGAAGTACTCGACGATTGCTTGATTGATTTCGAAACTTTCTTTAGCCAAAACTGTAAATATTTTATGAATTTCATATTATTCATATTATGAACTTCATATTAAAAAGAATGAATTAATACGGAAGTACTCGACGATTGCTTGATTGATTTCAAAACTTTCTTAAGCAAAAACTAAAGATAAATCAAATAAAAGTATAAACTTGATGATGATATTTCAGTACTTTCGAAAGCTAGAATAAAAAAAATATTATGTATTGGGTAAAATAAAATATTTAGAAAAAATGTTCTAAAGAATACTATACTATTCAATACCTGAACTCGCCTAAAATATACTTTTTTAAAAGTAATAATAAAGATTAAATAGTATTTATCAATTTGAACAATGATTAAAAACAAAATTAACAGTTATAATATTCAAAAAATTTCAAGAAATTTGATGAAATTATAAAATAAAAAATAGTTTAATGGTATTTTTATGAATTTTATATTATTTAAAAAAGTTGAAACAAAAGAGCTTATTAATCAATGTCAATTTCATTCCTTTTTATTAAAAAGAATGAATTGAATAAAGTAATACTCGACGATTACTTGATTGATTTCTAAACTTTCTTCAGCCAAAATTGTATATTTATTTAATAGTTTGAAAGATTATGAACTTTATATCAAAAAGAATGAATTAAATACGGAAGTACTCGATATAGTTTACTGGATATAGTTTGTATCTGAAAATGATTATATATAACTTTTGTATAACTCTATAAAACTAGATACGAAATATAACAAAAAATCTTTTTAAAATTTATAAAGAAATTGTAGACAATTAAATATTTAAAACAAAAAAAATTAGAAAGTGAACAAAATTTGATAAAATGTTTAATTAAATTAAACATTTATGTTCAATTAATTTTTTTATGTTTAATTAATCGTAACACGATTTTTCAGTAGACGCTTGAATACATTAATTACAAATTAACGTACATTTTTATCACTTCCTGAAGATGATGTCCAGGTGACCTGGACAACCTCTAGGTCGACGAAACATCATTCAGAAAGTGCATCTAGTATTATAATTGAAATTAAAAATTTTTTTGTCACTTCCTGGAGATGATGTCCAGGTGGCCAGGATGACCTCCAGGATCACGAAACATCATTCACAAGGAAACACATATAGTATTATCATTGAAAATATATAAATTTTTGTCACTTCCTATAGATGATGTCCAGGTGACCTAGATGACCTCCAGGTCGACAAAACATCATTCTCGAGAAAGTGAATCTAGTATTATAATTAAAAATTTTTTGTCACTTCTTGGAGATGATGTCCAGGTGACCTGGACGACCTCCAGGTCGACGAAACATCATTCTCGAGAAAGTGAATTTAGTATTATAATTTAAAATTTTTTGTCACTTCCTGGAGATGATGTCCAGGTGGCCAGGATGGCCTCCAGGATCACGAAATATCATTCACAAGGAAACACATCTAGTATTTTCATTGAAAATATATAAATTTTTTGTCACTTCTTGGAGATGATGTCCAGGTGACCTGGACGACCTCCAGGTCGACAAAACATCATTCTCGATAAAGTGAATCTAGTATTATAATTAAAAATTTTTTGTCACTTCTTGGAGATGATGTCCAGGTGACCTGGACGACCTCCAGGTCGACGAAACATCATTCTCGAGAAAGTGAATCTAGTATTATAATTTAAAATTTTTTGTCACTTCTTGGAGATGATGTCCAGGTGGCCAGGATGGCCTCCAGGATCACGAAACATCATTCACAAGGAAACACATCTAGTATTTTCATGGGAAATATATAAATTTTTTGTCACTTCTTGGAGATGATGTCCAGGTGACCTGGACGACCTCCAGGTCGACAAAACATCATTCTCGAGAAAGTGAATCTAGTATTATAATTAAAAATTTTTTGTCACTTCTTGGAGATGATGTCCAGGTGACCTGGACGACCTCCAGGTCGACGAAACATCATTCTCGAGAAAGTGAATCTAGTATTATAATTTAAAATTTTTGTCACTTCTTGGAGATGATGTCCAGGTGGCCAGGATGGCCTCCAGGATCACGAAACATCATTCACAAGGAAACACATCTAGTATTTTCATGGGAAATATATAAATTTTTTGTCACTTCTTGGAGATGATGTCCAGGTGACCTGGACGACCTCCAAGTCGACGAAACATCATTCTCGAGAAAGTGAATCTAGTATTATAATTTAAAATTTTTTGTCACTTCTTAGAGATGATGTCCAGGTGGCCAGGATGGCCGCCAGGATCACGAAACATCATCCACGAGGAAACACATTTAGTATTATAATTGGAAATATATACATTTTTGTCATTTCCTGTAGATGATGTTTAGGTGAGTTGGAGGACCTCCGGGTCGACGAAACATCATTCACAAGAAAGGGTTTAGTTGATAATAAAAAAATCATACTATGTTAGAATTATAGAATACGTTTATACGAAAATATTATTTTAATTATAAGTATAAATAAATAATTTCCGTATTCGTACCCTGACTCGCTGTCGATATATATACTATAGCATGATATACTAACTTGAATACAAACCGCATGCACCATACTAACTACTATACTATAGCCGAAAAACATAAAAAATATGCTCATAGCTCTCCTACAATATTAAAGTGTGACGTCACAGGCTGGAAACAAAAATTGAAGGGCTGATGACGAAGAAGAATTTTCATAACGCGAAATCGACACTTTAAAATTTTAGATTACGTTTTCTCGAGATTGAGTAAACCGATCGTCATAAAACTTTTTTTAAATTAAAGATAAAATAAAAATCTTTCATTATCAATTTGTATTTATAAAATATATGAATGCATTTTCAAAAGATTCTATTTTAAAATTTTCGACACTCTAATTCAAAGTATAAGAGGAGCGCCTCGACGTTTTCGTATTCGTACCTTAACTCGCCGTCGAGGCGATGCCGCGCCTCTTGATACTTACGAATTGAAAGTTTGAGCGTAAAGCAGGGTTCAACGAACTCATACAATAACACACGCACTTCAATTATACTTTTCTTCCTTTAAGGAACATAACATAGAAATACTTTACAATGAAATAAAAATACTTTTTAATTTTTTATAAAATAAATATTCACATTAGGTATAAATGACTATTAAAATAATAATAATAATAAAAATAAAACTATTTTAAAAGTAAAAATGCTAAAAGGCATTTAAAAATAATGTGAAGGCTTTCATGATAAGGGATATGTTTTTATTAATAATATTGTTTAAAAAAGAAAATAATTAAATTTTTTAGAAAAAAAGATATTATGTATCATAAAATTATTAATACAAAAATTCCATTAATGTAAAATATGAAATAAATTTTTTTTTTCATATATATTGTTTATAATAATATAATTTGTTTTGTTAAATAAAACAAAAATGACGGTACTTAATATTATCTCGCACAACCCCAGATCAAAAAAAGGAACGTTAAATTCGTTGAATATTCAAGGTCAGAAGCTCTTTTTTAATAATGTCAGGATTTTTATGATAGGAGCAATGTTTGTATTAATTATTAGCGTGTAAAAAAGATGATCATCTAATTTTTTCATAGAATAAATGAAACTTATTCATTAGAATATAAAAATAAACATTACAAGTATATAAATAATGAAAAAAAATATGCATATATTTTTTGTTATTGTTCATAACAAATTAATTTATTTATATCATCAAACAAGTATAACGACTGTTAATATCATCTCACGCTACCCCAGATTAAAAAAAGAAACATCAAAATTGGTTAATATTTCACTGAGATACAGAAAATTTTTTCACATAAGACAAATTTGAAGAAATCGAAAAAATTTTTTCTGTACTTGCGAAAGATGACGCGTTCTTCCTCTCTTCAAAAAGAATTGAAACTATACATACTTAAAAACAATCTTTATAGGTTTTAAAAAACTGATTTTAATATCAGAAATGATCTTATATCAAAGTTCAAGTATAAAAGAATCTGTCATTAAAATTTCATGCCTTAATCTTTGTAAATAAACAAATGGCAAATTTGAAAAAAAAAAAAATCTCAGCTCCTAATTATCATAGACTAACGTTTTTTTTTTTAAATAAGCGTTAAAATTTAAGTAACAAGAATAAAAAAAGTTGCATTTGAATATTTTCATTTTTTCATATATAAATTTAAAAAACAATTAAGAAAAAATTTTTTTTTTGATCGCCATTTAAACAGCGAAAATAATAAAAATGTCAATCGAACTTTTTATTTTTACTAAATATAAGTGTCAAAGAGCATAAATGACAATGGTCATTTGAGGCCTACATTTTACTTCTTTTTAGTGAACAAATTGAATATCTCATATACAAATTAATATTTTTTGCTGAAAAAATTATGGGGACTTAAGTGTGATAGAAGGCAACTTTTTACAAAATTACGAGCATGTAGCCCTTTTTTTATGGAATAAAAAATAATTGAAAATTTAACGATTTTTTACTATATTTTTGCGATTATCTAAATAAATCATCAACGAAATTTAATGTTATAGGGCTTAAACTATTCGTCTTGAAGACCCTTATAAGTATTATAAATTTTATATACCCTACTAAAAAACGAAAAGAGCTAGATCCAAAAAACATCGATTTTTTACAATTTTTTACATAAAAACGTTGTTTACAAAAATATGCCAGCCCAAATTTTGAGGGTCTTTCTAAATTTTAATATCTTCTGACCTAATGAACTCATTTTTTACTTTATTTTCCTGTTACTAATTAAGTCATGCAAAAAGTCTAATTCTACTGGACTAAATATAATGTAAATAAACAATACAATATAATAGAATTTAACGATATATATATATATATATATTTTTTCTTTTTACTTATAAACTCGTTAATTTGTAAAAGAAAGATTGTTTATATTTGTTTTTATGAAAATGATTTATATTCATAATGTCTACAAACTAATATTTAGATATATATGTATTAGTTTTGTATTATTGTTCTAATTACTATGTTAGTAATTTATATCTTAAAATTAGTTAATTTTGATTTTAGTGTTACTTTGAATATATCTTGCGAGAATCATATTGAATTATTTTAATAATAGATAAATAAAACTAAATCAAAAAATCAGAGTTCGTAACACCCCCTTGTTTAAGCCTCAAAGTTCATGTTTTTTAATTAGATGAAGTTTTAGCATCAAATATATCATCAATTTCAGCATTGAATGCTTCTAATTGAGGGTTTGTAGGAGCACTGGGTGATACTTCACCAGGTGCATCTATGATTGAATATAATTTCTGTGCTTCATTTTTTGTTATGGGTGAATTTTTAGGTAATTGCTGATTTGTTTCTGCTGGTTGATTATCTCTTTTGACTTCTTCAATATTTGTTCTAGGTTCCTTATCTATTCTTTTAATGGGACCATTTCCCAAATGTATCAAAAGATTTGCTACAGTACTATAAAAAGCAGCTAATAAACGGATACTGAAACCGTTTATATTTTGTACAAAGTGTATCCATGTATTAATGTATTTATGAAATATTCTAATGCTCCTAATATAAATAATAAAGTCATTACACCTGCACTAAAGGATCCAAATATGATCAATTTATTCCAAATTTTAGCAGCAGTTGTCTCTGTAAATTTTTCAAGTACTTTTTCATCTTAAAGATTAAATAAGTGAAGATCATCAGTAGCGATGTCTACACCTGCTGACCCTCTTGCTATTGAATTCAATACAGCTGGTTTTTCTGCTGGGAAAAGAACTGCATTTCTTAGTTTTTCTAAGTCTTCTTCGCTGTATATTACGTTATCTATTAATTTTCCTGGATCTGTGTATGTCCATGTTGGCTTGTTTAATGATTGTAGTATTTGTGGTGGCTCTGCACGGAAAAAAGTTTTCACCGGTAAAACTAATGCTAAATTCGATTAGATGTTTAAATTCCAATGCTAGTGTGTTCTAAAGTAATTAATGGCATTAATTTTTTTCGCTCTATTGACAGCACAAATAAAATTCATACCAGTGTAGTATTTTTTAGTGCTATAAATATTTATTTTCGATAACTGACGCGTGAATTTACAGTGCCACCTTTGGCACGGTTTTTTCGGGTGCCAAGCACGTTAAATAACAGCGCTGGTGTATGTTTGTGTATACGAATTTTCGATTGTAGCAGTGTGCACGATTGTGAAGTTTTACACAAAAGTTTTTCTATTTATTGCATAGGAAATAAGGGCCAAATGGATAATTTTATACGAAAAATATTAAATGAGTGGAATCTCACTGAATTAACAAATCTTTTCAAGTGTAAGTATAAATTACCTTAAATAAATGATACTTTATTTTCGTTGATATATATACATAAAAAGTTTCTAACCTAAAAATATTAGGCTACTGGAATTTATTATTAAAAAAACCGTGCTAGTCGTTAGAGTTTCTCTGCTGATGCGCAGAACTTAAATTTTGATGTTGGCACTGGAAAAAACCGTGCTAGTCATTGAAAATCAATGTGCTGGACCTTAGAAGGTAAAATAGTAAAACTAGCATTGATTAAAATGATACTGTCATGGTTTTTTTCATTATAAATCACGCAATTTTAACCTTCTATTATCTAGCACTAGTTTTTAAGGGGAAAACTTTTTTCCGTGTGCTATTGAAATATTCGGAGTGAATTTGTAATATTTACCTTTTATTTAGAAAATAGTTGATAATGCAACATTACAGTCTCTCCTGTTTCCTCTTCTTTTAAGTATCAAACTTTTTGGTGTTAAAAAGAAAGATTGATTGTTGTAAAGAACTGGAATTTTTAAATAACAATGTTCTTCTCTTCTCACTTTGATGTTTACAGCTTTACATTGAATTATATGTGCTACTTCACCTGCTATGACAGCAGTATAGCCTGGTGACTTCATTATTGTAGTGGTAAATTTATCTGGATTTACAGAGGCCATAGCTGAAGCGTTTTTTAATACTTTCTGCTCTAATTCACACCTATGTGTGACTATATCCTTATATAAGGAAGTTATTTTTTGTTTTATATGTCTTGCTAAATAATTTATTTTAGTATCAAAATATGTAGTTAGCTTGATGTCTCTTGAATCCATATGTGTTCTAGTAGCAAATGATCTGTCTCGTGTAGCTTCTATTATAAATAACTTTGATTTTTCCGTATTAATTAGTTTGTAACCACAAATATATTTTACTCCATTTTCAGTAAGAGCAAATTTAATACCTTCAGTAGCATTTACAAAATAAATACTCGGCATATTGATGTTTGTTGCATTTTCAGACATCTTGGTTGCTCGTCCTTCATATAATATGCCATAACGATCAAATTTACGTTTCATGGGCACTATATATTGCCAAAAGGTGTTTTCTTCTGTATAGTCGTTACATGATCCAATATTGTATTTACATCTTGTGCCTGAACGAAGTATTACTTCGTTATTATCTTTGTCCACAACAGTATCATAGTCTTGTAAGGTGATCTCAAGTTTTGCAGTTACAACAACATCCGTGTATTCTCATTCTACTGTTGAATATGTAGTTCCATCACAGCTTCCATCCATGGTAACTTTTCCAGCTAATGTAATCGATCTTCTGTTTGTTGCATTTCTCATTAATCTATCAATAATTGCTTCTCCCATCTGAAATCTAGAAAATTCGTGCATATCATGGCACGCTTCTCTTTTTACATGTTGTATATATGTTTTATCTCCTCCCTTAACCAATGCGAGATGTGAACTTAATCCACAATATCTGATAATCCGTTCTATTTTTACTTTGCACTGCATTACGTGTACTATATCATACTCGGTATATTGTAATAATTGAATGTTTATTTGCTCAGATTCTGGCTTCATATTTTTAAAGTTACACTCACCTATTTGTTTTAGCGATATAGTTGTTATATTGGGTGTTATATTTGCCCCACAATCATATCCTACAAAGGCAAGCGCTGATTGGGCGAGAATCGTCAAAATAGTAATCAAATTAAACTGCATTGTTAGTTGTACTGATTGACGCCTGCTCCTTTGATGTGGCAGTATCTGAAACGTTAGATTCAGTAGTATTCGTATCATTAAAAAATGTTAGTTTTGTTAATCTTAATTTATTTGGATGTACACTTCTGTGTTTGTTATTTTTGCATAATATTTCTACATTTTCATTAATTAATTTAATTACTCTATGAGGACCTGTATATTCTGGTCCAAAATGTCCTTTTTGAGGTCCTTTAAGTAAAAGGACTTTGTCCCCTATTTTGAATTAACAAGGATTTATTTTTTCATCATAATATCGTTTCGATCTAATTTTAGAATTAATTAAATTTTCCCATGCTTCTGCTTGTATTTGACCGAATTTAATCTTGAGCTGAGTTAAATATTCGAAATACGTTTCGTCGATATTTTCTTCGATCTTGAGTGTCTCTGATGGTATCCTAGCTAATTTAGCAAAAATTAATTCATAAGGTGTAAATCTGGTACCTTTGTGAATGCTGTTATTATATGCAAATGTTGCACAATTGAGCCATTTGTCCCATGATGTTTCATTTTTAACATAATATTTGAAATATTGTTTTAATACATGGTGCATTCTTTCTACGGAACCGTTGCTTTGTGGATGATACGCCGTGGTCTTGCATGTTTTTGTCTTACAAAACTTAGCAACGTTTCTCAATAAACTACTCGTAAAATTTGCTCCTTGATCAGTAAGTATAATCTTAGGTGCTCTAAATACATACACACATTTATCCAAAAAAGCTGTGGCTATTCCTTTAGAATCTGCTACTGATAGAGGTGCTGTGACAACATGTTTAGTTAATAGGCATTGCATAGTAAGTATATATTTATTTCTTCTTGCTGTCGTTGGAAGTGGACCAACTATGTCCATTGATATTTTATCAAAAGAACCTCCTGATGTGTCTGTTAACACCATTGGTTGCTTTATTTTTCTTCTGACTAATTTGTTTAATTGACATGTTTGACATCTAGCTATAAAATCTTGAATATCTACTTTCATTTGGGGCCAAAAATAATATTCTCTGATTTTATGGTACGTTTTGGTCACTCCTTTATGTCCATTTAGAGGATTTTTATGTATTAATTTGATTATATTTTCTCTTTCTGTTACTTCTGGGATTGTTACCAATCCTTTACAAATAATAAATTTAGTTGACTGATCCTCAAATTTAACGGTTAGTTTATGTATGAGATCATTCCATGTCAGATCATCTATATTTGTTGTTTTTGCTACCCGTATTGAAGTTGGTTGTATTTCAATCTCAAAGTTTAATAAAGAATCCAATGCTTCATCTATAATTTCTACATCAGCTCTTATTCTAAGATTTTCTTTAATTGGTAGAGCGATAAGATGTTTTTTATTTACATCTGCTATTTTTATGCGTCATATTTTGGAAGTATCCCTTCTTCCTGTAGTATTTTCATTCCTTTATCTATCGGTTGATTTTTAACTGTCACGAAATACATAATGTTATCTTTTGATAATAAGAAAGGATCTCTTATTTCAATAATATTTTTATGTATTCTTGGTTGTCTTGCGTCTCGATTTATTTCAAAAGGTACTGCTGGTGGGTCTATAGTATTTTCTAAGCTACTGGAAGAAGTGCCTTCTTCGTTCGTAGTGTCGGACATTTTGATTGTTTCTTCTTCTGACTCACTGTCTGTTGTCTCAATTTTTCTTCTTTGTTGTCTAGCTTTTTGATTTTGATTAACCTTTTTTCTTTTATTTAGTTCTATATTTTCTTCTTATCTCATACTGTTACTTTCTTGTTTATCATTAACTTCATTTTCTGTTGATTTTACATTATTTTTATTTATCTTCTTTTCTGTTTTTCTTTTATCTTTCTCTCTTTCTTCTTTCTCTTTTTCAGACTCATCGTAGCTTATTGAATTTTCTTCATTCCTTTCATTTTTTCTTTTTCCTTTTTCCTTTTCTTTTTCAATCTCTTTCTTTTGTTCTTCTTTTTTCATTCTTCTTGTTATAACATAAACGTTTTGGACTTCATTAGTCGGCGGATTTCTTGATAATGCATCTGCAACTACATTAATTTTTCCCGGCTTGTATACTATTTCATAATCAAATTCTCTTAATTTAAAATAGAACCTTTTCAATCTTGATGTTGGCTCTTTAATATTATGAAGCCAAACTAAAGGCTTATGATCTGTGAAAAACGTGAATTTTCTGCCAAACACACAATGCCTAAATTGAAATGCACTTTCTACTAAAGCAAGTGTTTCTTTTTCGATCGCAGCATAATTTAACTCGGCGTTCTTTAATAATCTAGAGAAAAAAGCTATCGGCCTATCTATCTTATCTTTTATTTGACTTAATACTCCTCCTATAGCAAATTGACTTGCATCTGTAGTTATATGAAATGGTTGCGTAAAATCTGGGTACTGAAGTATTGGTTCTTTTATTAATATATTTTTTATCTTTTTAAATGCCTCTTGTTGTTTATCAGTCCACTTAAAATCTGTATCTTGTCGTAGTAACAATGATAATGGCTTAGCTTCCTTAGCAAAATTTGGTACAAATTTTCGATAATAGCCGGCGAGACCTAAAAATTGTTTGATGTTTTTCTTGGTCTGTGGTTTTGGAAAATTTCCTATTGCATTTGTTTTCTTTTTATCGGGCCTGACTCTTTCTGCAGATATGTTATGTCCTAAATAGTTAACTTCCGTTTTGTAAAATTCACGTTTTTCGGCAGAGAGTTTCATGTTAGCCTCTCTTAATCGTTGGGCTACTTTTCTAAATTTCTCATCGTGTTCATCTAATGTTTTTGCAAATATAATACAATCATCGATGTAAACAAATACATCTTTACTTTGCAAACCTCTCATAAGAACATCAATTTGTCGCTGAAATGTTGCAGGACTATTTTTAAGGTCAAAAGGCATTCTTTTAAACTCATAATGTCCAAATGGTGTTGAAAAAGCAGTATAAGTAGCATGATCTGGGTGCATTGGTATTTGGTGAAATCCGCTTGCTAGGTCAAGCACGCTAAATTATTTATGACCCCCAAGATATTCTAATATTTCACTAATATTCGGTATTGGATAGGCATCACTAATTGTTTTGTTGGTTAACATTCTATAATCTATTACAAGCCTCTAACGCTTTTGTCCTTCCTGCAATTCCTTTTTTGGCACTGTCCATAATGGACTGCAATAAGGTGATCTTGACGGTTGAACTATACCATCTTTAATTAATTTATCAACTTGTTTTTCGATTTCTGCTTTTAATAATTGAGGAAATTTGTATTGTTTAGCTACAACAGGAATATCATCTATTAATTCAATTCTATGATTCGTCATATTAGTGGCGCTTAATTTTTCATTCGGCAAATGAAATATATCATAATATTCATGACATATATTATTTAATCTTGTGTATGTTTCTCCTTTATGTTCATCTATTTTAATCATAGTTTTTATTTCTTCTATTCGGCTCTTGGTATCATCCTTCTTTGTATTTATGTTTGTTTCACTTATATTAAATATTGGCGATGTTATAAAAAAAGCTGTTATATCATGGGGCAATCCCATTTCATTACACGTAAATATTGTATGAATATCTTGGGTTGATTCTTCTGTTACTATATGACTATAAGAATGAGTGGTATTAGTGTTATATGACTTATATCATAGCGTCATCCTCGTTGAGATTTTCCAATGATTTTTCTGCGATGCTAAGATATTCTGTTGATTCGTCACTCAATGTTTTGTCTGTTTCTGAACTTTGTTATGTTATTACACTTTCTTCATTATAATTTTTAATTTCTTCGACTTCTGAAGCAGTATTAACTTCTTTAAATTCTATCTGACTTATTGTTTTACTGTTACTTATTTCTTTGATATTTATGCTTGCACCAATTTCTTCGCTCTCTTGACTTATCTCACTAGCGTTATTTATTTCTTGTTTGATTGTATTATCATAGTTTGCTTCTTTATTATATTTTATTTCCTTAAAATTTTTATTTTCATTGTTTTCTTCAATAAATATTTGTAAAATGGGACGTTCGTTGCTTATAATTGTCTTTTCGATTTCTCTCTCTTCTTTCATTAATATAGGTTGATTATTCGATTCCTTAATTACATCATTTCTACACGTGGCTAAGTAACTTGATTCTTCTTTTTCATTGAATTTTGGCAATATGCTTTCATCGATTTCTATGTATATTTTCTTTTTAGTTTCTTTTTCTTTGTATGTTTCTTTTGTTTTAGTATCTGTATCATTATTTAATAATTTCTAATTATTAGTAACTTGTTCTTCAATCCATTTATTTATTCTTATATTTCTTGCTTTTAACTCTTCATCTTGACTGATTTTTCTTTTGAAAAACATTAATTAATAACAAAAGCTGAAATTGGGTCTAATATGGAAAAAATAATATTTTGACATGCTATAACTACTATTTCAAAAGGATTTGAGCTTAGCTTTCATTTAAAAAAAGTTTCAAGCTCCTAGCTATCAATGCTAAGGAACTATATGCGTTTGAAAATCTAGTAACTTTTTTAGTGATTTTCTTTAATTGCCTGTAACTAGGGAAATATTGAGCGTTGGGGTCTAAAATTTTGTTTCCTTTCATATTTTGACATCTGAAAACTTATCCCAAAGTTTGAGCAAAATCCGTGATCCGGAGGTCTGATACTCTCCTAGTTAGAGAATTTTGACTTTATCTATTCTCGCTCACACTAACTACGATAATTGTAACACACAACCAGAAAAGTATAACACCATATCGCAAGTCGAAACGCTCTTTATCGGATGCCGGCGACTTAAGGAATAATGCAATCCTTCTTGTCTATGCTCAGCTTCATCTCTCTTGCTGTACGCTGCGCGCGCCGCAAGAGAGAGACAAACGATCCTAAACGGACCCAAGCTCAGCTATTCGAGTCAAGCTGCTCGCTAGCTATATCAGTGCACATTATACGTGCTTTAGAGATTCGCACGTGTGTGCCAACGATTTTGTGTTTTGCTTTTAACTATTTGACTCGCGTGGTCTGCTTTCCGTCTTGCCCGTCGTTAGATGTTCCCTTCTGTCGGCTATATGCGCCACAAATATACATAAAAGTAATATGGCCAATCTGCCATGTTACAAATGTTTAAATCATTATAGATTATTTATTAAATAATGTAATTTATTTGTATTGTTATGTTATAAAATCACTTACAGAAACAATTTATTTTATGTTTTATTGATTTATTTTTAATATTTTAAAATAAAATAATATTATTAATTTTAAAATGATTGATCTTTTCAAATTAAGAATTCAAGGGGAGGTCACGTATCTCTGTCCTTTTCTAATCAAAGCATTGAGTTTTTTACAAAAACTAATAGCTTTAGCAAAAAATGAAGAGAAAGCCGCATCTCGTATTAAAAAAACAATATTTTCTTTGATAAGAAAAAATTAAATTTATTGCTTTGTTTTCAAGAAAACCTTGAAAAACTTAAATCATAGAGGTTAGGTTAAACAATTTTGTTTTTCAAGGTTTTCTTGAAAATGAAGCAATAAAATTAATTTTTTCTTATCAAAGAAAATATTGCTTTTTTGAAACAAGATGCGGCTTTCTCTTCATTTTTTGCTAAAGTTATTAGTTTTTGTAAAAAAATAATTTCTTTGATTAGAAAAGGATAGAGATACGTGATCTCCTGTTAAATTTACTATTTTAAAGTTTATATTCATTATTCAAATTTTAAGAATACATTAAATTTTAAGTTAAATTTATTTGAAATAATTTATATTAACACCATAAAAATACTGTACAATATTAAATTCTTTTAAATTAAGAGATTAAAATTTGAAATTCTATGATCACACAATTCACTTTTTAAATGTACACAAGTATTAAAATCTATTCACTTCAAAATATTTAAATCAACACTGAATTTATATAATGAGTCACTTTTAGATTTTTATTCACAACTTATTAATACTATTAGTTTGAATTCAATTCTTTTAAATTTCAAAGTATATTTTTATCAAATAATAAATTTATTTAAAGAAAATGATTATATCACTTTATTTTTATCAAAACTAAACACTTTTTTTTAAAAAAAAATAAAAGTAATTATATTTAGAAAACACTGAGTTCAAATAAAAACACTTTTGAATCAACACTCAAAATATTTAAGTTTTATATTCATAATATATTTATAGAAAAATGTACATATAAATATATATATCTATATTTGAATTTATATTTCATGCATTGAATTTTTATATATGTAATAATTAAAACATGCAAACTAAATGCTTTACAAAAAATATCAATTTATTTTAATTAATTGAAATAAAATATTTAATTATATTTGTAAATATTCAAATATCAATTCAAAGAAAAATTTAAATAGATGAACTTTTAATCAATAAAATTTTAATATGAATGAAATTTACCTTACTTCTGCTGTTCTAACTTGTTGATATAGGATGTTCAAATAAACAAATAATTTTTAAATTGAATTACAAATTTTTAGTTTATTAATTTATTGTGTTAAATCGTAACAATTGTACTTAATTGCTCACGCACTGATTTGAAAAAAACTATTCCTTACACAAACGTTGTCAATTGATTTTTTTAGAGAGAGAATGAAGGTCAGAGAGATTACGTATGGAGAACGAGTGCAAGTACAAGTATACAAGTGTCAGGTGATGAGTGCAGAGAGTGTCTGAGTGTCTTATTCCTTCTTGATATTTTTTTTATATATTATTTCTCCTTAATTGACATTGTCCCTCCAAATTGCAAAGTGGAGAGAGTTTTCTATTGTTCTTCTTCCTTGTCGGGTTATTAACATTTTTCTTATTGGTTATTAATTCATTGATTTCATTCTGACTTGATAATTAAAAGTTCTATTTTTTATTCCAGGTGTCTCTGACCTTTAATTTCTCCTTAATTTCTCCTCCTTACTTTATTTAAGAACCAGTGGTGGGCAATTTGTTAGTTAATAAATTTTTTTTTTTTTAATAAGCGAAAGCGTAAATGTTGCTAAGGCTGTATTCACAGTAGCATGGGAGTTTGGCAATTCAAAATTCCACCTGTGATAAATTAATAACGGTAAAATTTGCTCCAGTATGCTGAATCGTGGTTCATGATTATTCTTGAATCAACCATACGATACAAAATAACAATTTGATATTTTTTTATTTGTTGAGTATTTTATATACAATAGGAGTAAATACGTATAACAAGCCATATAGAGATACCGAGTAAACATTTCATTATTACACAGTAGCTTTTTTTGTGACCGTTTCATTAATTATAAAAATACTTGATATCAACCGAAGATCGTTCTAGCAAATGTAATATGCATGCGAAAAGAGCTTGCATAAATTATTCACACTCGTGAAAAATCCCGTGGTTTTAAATCCGATTGCTACAAGTGAGCGTTTAAAAGATGTATCCTCGATATACTTATATTTTATACAAGTTCTCAAAAATAGCCCTAGCGTCAATCGCATTAGACGTGCATGTATGATACGATATAACCTATCTATTTACACGTGTTTTCTTGACTCAGTATGATATTATATACATAGTATGATACGACATAACCAAGCTATTTACACGTGCATTCATCATTCGGTATACGATTATATATAACCTGGTATACGCGTATCAATAGCTAGGTATAAGCTTACAGTAGTATCCTCGGTATGCATATACGTATAAATAACCAAGCTATTAACACGCGCACACACACCTCGGCATAGTAATCTCAATACGCATATACGCGCAAATAACCAAGCTATTCACATGCGCATACTCACCGCGGTATGAACAGCTCGGTACACTAGCATATTAACCAAGCTAAATACACACCACGGTATAAACAGCTTGGTATACTAGCATATCAACCACGCTAAATACACACCGCGGTATAAGCAGCTCGGTATACTAGTATATTAACCGCGCTAAATATACACTGCCGTATAAACAGCTCGTTATACTAGTATATTAACCGCGCTAAATATACACCGCGTTATAAACAGCTCGGTATACTAGCATATTAACCATGCTAAATATATACTACGGTATAAATAGCTCGGTATACTAGCTTATTAACCACGCTTAATATACACCACGGTAGAAACAGCTCGGTACACTAGTATGCCGCGCTATTTACCCGTGTATACATGCCTCGCTATACGAGCATACGTGTATAAAAATAGCTCGATATACTAGCATATTAACCACGCTAAATATACACCACGGTATAAACAGCTCGGTACAATAGTATGCCGCGCTATTTACCCGCGTATAAATGCCTCGCTGTAGAAGCATACGTGTATAAAAATAGCTCGGTACACTAGCATATTAACCGCGCTAAATATACACCACGGTATAAACAGCTCGGTACAGTATTATTCCGCGCTATTTACCCGCGTATACATGCCTCGCTATACGAGCATAGACAACGAGGCGTATGTGTATAAAAATAGCTTGGTATACTAGCATATTAACCGCGCTAAATATACACCACGGTATAAACAGCTCGGTACACTAGTATACCGCGCTATTTATTCGCGTATACATGCCTCGCTATACGAGCATACGTGTATAAAAATAGCTCGGCATACTAACATATTAACCGCGCTAAATATACACCACGGTATAAACAGCTCGGTACAATAGTATGCCGCGCTATTTACCCGCGTATACATGCCTCGCTATACGAGCATAGACAACGAGGCATATGTGTATAAATGTAGCTCGGTATACTAGCATATTAACCGCGTTAAATATACACCACGGTATAAACAGCTCGGTACAATAATATGCCGCGCTATTTACCCGCGTATACATGCCTCGCTATACGAGCATAGACAACGAGGTATACGTGTATAAAAACAGCTCGGTACAATAGTATGCTGCGCTATTTAGCCGCGTTTACATGCCTTGCTATACGAGCATAGACAACGAGGTATACGTGTATAAAAATAGCTCGGTATACACGTATATACACCTAGGTTAACACATATGAACGCACGTATATTGCGTGTGTCACGTTGATAATTTTATACTCGTCTCAAAGTTCGTCTGCATGTGTTCCTAGATGCATCATGTATGTTCTTATATGAATGCGTGCAATCAAACTTTAATATTTATTTAAATTAAGAAAAGGAGTTAAGAAACGTTTTATTTTTTTTTCCTCTGTGATAATTTATTTAGTTCCTCTGTGATAGTTTATGGTAAGAAATTGATGAGTTTTCATTTGTTTCTTAGAGGTTATGATATTGATATACACAAGTTAAATCATTTTGTATATATACAGTATAAAGCATTATATTTATGATTTTTTTTTCAAATAATTGACAAAATAGTAATATTAGATGATACTACACTGAGAGAAATTTATTTGGATCAAGTAAGGCTTAATTGAATCAATGAAATCCCTTAGGTGCGGGCGGCACATAAAATATTTTGTTACATTAATACAAATATTTTAATTGAGTCAAATAAATATTTCATTTTTTAAAATAAATATTTGATTCTACTTAACATCACAAATATTGGTTGAATAAAATTAATTTATTGTTTTAAAAAAATTTTTTATTTATTCAAATGCATATTTGTTTTTCTAATTGCTTATTTCATTACATCAATATGCATATAGTAACTGAATCAAATAATATTTTGTATTTCTAAATAAATATTTGACTTACTAAATGTCGCGAAGATTGATTCAATAAAATTAATTCACTGTTTCAACAAAAAAAATTATCAATTAAAATATCTATTTGTTTTTCTAATTAATTATTTCATCATTTTAATGCTATATTGAAATTAAATAAGTTCAATATTTTATCAATTATTTAAAAAAAATCAGAAATAAAATGCTTCATACAGTATATTTACAGAATAATTTAACTTGTGTATATCAATATCATAACCTCTAAAAAACAAATGAAAACTCATCAATTTCTTACCATAAACTATCACAGAAGAACTAAATAAATTATCACAGAGGAAAAAAAAATAAAACATTTCTTAACTCCTTTTCTTAATTTGAATAAATATTAAAGTTTGAATGCACGTATTCATATGAGAACATACATGATGCATCAAGGAACACATGCAGACGAACTTTGAGACGAGTATAAAATTATCAACGTGACACACGCAATATACGTGCGTTCATATGTGTTAACCTAGGTGTATATACGTGTATACCGAGCTATTTTTATACACGTATACCTCGTTGTCTATGCTCGTATAGCGAGGCATGTAAACGCGGCTAAATAGCGCGGCATACTATTGTACCGAGCTGTTTTTATACACGTATACCTCATTGTCTATGCTCGTATAGCGAGGCATGTATACGCGGGTAAATAGCGCGGCATATTATTGTACCGAGCTGTTTATACCGTGGTGTATATTTAACGCGGTTAATATGCTAGTATACCGAGCTACATTTATACACGTATGCCTCGTTGTCTATGCTCGTATAGCGAGGCATGTATACGCCGGTAAATAGCGCGGCATACTATTGTACCGAGCTGTTTATACCGTGGTGTATATTTAGCGCGGTTAATATGCTAGTATACCGAGCTATTTTTATACACGTATGCTCGTATAGCGAGGACTGTATACGTGGGTAAATAGCGCGGCATACTATTGTACCGAGCTGTTTATACCGTGGTGTATATTTAGCGCGGTTAATATGCTAGTATACCGAGCTATTTTTATACACATATGCCTCGTTGTCTATGCTCGTATAGCGAGGCATGTATACGCTGATAAATAGCGCGGAATAATATTGTACCGAGCTGTTTATACCGTGGTGTATATTTAGCACGGTTAATATGCTAGTGTACCAAGCTATTTTTATACACGTATGCTCGTACAGCGAGGCATGTATACGCGGGTAAATAGCACGGCATACTATTGTACCGAGCTGTTTATACTGTGGTGTATATTTAGCGCGGTTAATATGCTAGTATGCTGAGCTATTTTTATACACGTATGCTCGTATAGCGAGGCATGTATACGCGGGTAAATAGCGCGGCATGCTAGTGTACCGAGCTGTTTCTACCGTGGTGTATATTTAGCGTGGTTAATAAGCTAGTATACCGAGCTGTTTATACCGTGGTATATATTTAGCATGGTTAATATGCTAGTATACCGAGCTGTTTATAACGTGGTGTATATTTAACGCGGTTAATATACTAGTATAACGAGCTGTTTATACGGCAGTGTATATTTAGCACGGTTAATATACTAGTATACCGAGCTGTTTATACAGTCGTGTGTATTTAGCGTGGTTGATATGCTAGTATACCAAGCTGTTTATACCGCGGTGTGTATTTAGCGTGGTTAATATGCTAGTGTACCGAGCTGTTCATACCGCGGTGAGTATGCGCATGTAAATAGCTTGGTTATTTGTGCGTGTATGCGTACTGAGATTACTATGCCAAGGTGTGTGTGCGCGTGTCAATAGCTTGGTTATTTATACGTATATGCATACCGAGGATACTACTGTAAGCTTATACCTAGCTATTGATACGCGTATACCAGGTTATATATAATCGTATACCGAATGATGAATGCACGTGTAAATAGCTTGGTTATGTCGTATCATACTATGTATATAATATCATACTGAGTCAAGAAAACACGTGTAAATAGATAGGTTATATCGTATCATACATGCACGTCTAATGCGATTGACGCTAGGGCTATTTTTGAGAACTTGTATAAAATATAAGTATATCGAGGATACATCTTTTAAACGCTCACTTGTAGCAATCGGATTTAAAACCACGGGATTTTTCACGAGTGTGAATAATTTATGCAAGCTGTTTTCGCATGCATATTACATTTGCTAGAACGATCTTCGGTTGATATCAAGTATTTTTATAATTAATGAAACGGTCACAAAAAAAGCTACTGTGTAATAGTGAAATGTTTACTCGGTATCTTTATATGGCTTGTTATGCGTATTTACTCCTATTCTATATAAAATACTCGACAAATAAAAAAATATCAAATTGTTATTTTGTATCGTATGGTTGATTCAAGAATAATCATGAACCACGATTCAGCATACTGTAGCAAATTTTACCGTTATTAATTTATCACAGGTGGAATTTTGAATTGCCAAATTTCCATGCTACTGTGAATACAGCCTAAGTAAAAACGAAGCCTCACTCGATACTTTTTTCAGATTATGTTATTTATCAATCAATAAGTTAATTGATACTATACGCATCTTTCAACACATTCTTTTTTTTGTGGCCTTTTATAAATAAATTTTCTTTTAAATTAATATTTTTAATATTATAATATTTGTTAGTTGATTAGCCAAAGAAGAAAGATTATGTTTTACATATTTTATTATATCTTTTCTTTACATATTTCACTAAAAAAACGACGGTATAATATATAATTTTTAGATTAAAATACTTTTATTTAAAAGAAATCTTGAAAATGTTTTTACTTTAAACCATGTATACGCTTTATAAATTTAGATTTCAAATATACACTGAAAAGAAAGTGGTGAACTACGAGTCCCACGAAGTACTTCTGCTTTACCAAACAGTAAGCATGCAAATCTTTTCTCTGGTGGTGAGTGTGATGCCCCACAGAAGAAGCTAACCGTTCTTTTTGCGGGGCTTCTCAGTTCCCACTTGCGTCTCTCCGATTTGAAGTGAAGCTCTTTTGCCACAGAGGCGCTACTGTTCTCTTGCAGCGAGACTCCGTGCATACGAACTTAAGAGAGCGTGGTTCGACTACCGGTAGTTCAGCTACATCACCATTTATTTTTCAGTGTATTTAAAAAAAATGAAAAGAAATCATATGGTAACTAAAATAATGAATATTGATTTAAAATAATCAATAATTTATTAATTGAATTATCTGTTGGTAAATGAGTTTTTATCATATGCTTTCTTTATACTTCTTGCTTTTTAATAAAATAATATATCACAATATAAATAAACAATATAATATAATATAATATAATATAATAAAACAATATAATGTAATATGGTAAAATAATATAATATAATGTAAATAAACAATACAATATAATAGAATTTAACGATATATATATATATATATATATATATATATATATATATTTTCTTTTTACTTATACACTCGTTAATTTGTAAAAGAAAGATTGTTTATATTTGTTTTTATGAAAATGATTTATATTTATAATGTCTACAAATTAATATTTAGATATATATGTATTAGTTTTGTATTATTGTTCTAATTACTATGTTAGTAATTTATATTTTAAAATTAGTTTATTTTAATTTTAGTGTTACTTTGAATATTTCTTGCCAGAATCATATTGAATTATTTTAATAATAGATAAATAAAACTAAATCAAAAAATCAGAGTTCGTAACAGTTAATTAATATTTGCTGTTTTATCCTTTTTGATTTTGAGCTTGCTGCTGTTTTAATATATTTTCCTGTTTTTGGTAACCTTGGGCATATTTCTAAATGATGTAGGTTCTCATAGAAGAATTTTTCTGAAATACACGTGACTTCACTTTCAGTGTCAACCAATGCTTGTGTAATTTTTTTTTGTAGTTTTATTCTAATTTTCAGACATGTTGTTATCTGTTGATTTATTGTTGTTTCATCTTTTTGTTCTATAGTGCTTATTTTACATTCCGGTGGTATTGGGGTATTATTGTTAGTTGTATCTGTTACCCCTTCTCCCTTCTCTCTGATTTTTTCTCATTGTGATGTTGTCCATGTTAGGTATTTCGTCCATTTCTCTGCTTGCTTCTCTTATTTGATCTTGATTTACTGATTGTTTATGTACTTCGCGCTGTATATTTCTATTCCTATTTGATCTTTCTATTATTCTTGTACTATTTATTTGTTCGTTTCTATTATATAGTTTCCTGTATTCTTGTTTTTGATTATTGTATGTGTGACTATTTGCATTTCTGTTTGTATTTTCTTTTCTAGCATTGAATGTGTCTATTTCTTGGTGCTGTTGTTGGTTATATTGACTTTACCTATTTGTTTCTTGATACTGTTGCTTATATGAATTTTGAAGGCTTTTTTGTTTGTATGTGTTTCTATCTCTTTTGTTATCGTCCCTATCATAGTCTGCAAGTATTTCAAATAGTATGTTTTTATTTTTCATCTGTGAACATTTCATAGCTTGCTTGATGTTTTTGTCGAAATGCTTACTTATTTTAATGGTTAATTCCTCTTCTGAATAATTTAATTGCAGTTCCTTTGCAAAGCCAAATATTTGTGTAGCATACGTTACACGACTCATTTTACTTTTTTCATAGTACTGACCATATTCTACTTTTCTTTTTGTTGACCTTTGAATTTCCTCGTTCCAGTAACGTTCTAAAAATATATTTTTGAACTGCTCGATTGTTTTCACGTTATCCTGGTAGATGTACCACCATGAGTTTGCTTCCTTCTGTAGTACAGTTTGCAATAATTGTAACGTCTCTTTTTCTGTCAAACCTTTCAAGTCTATATACTGTGTTAATTCGTTCAGAAATTTCATGGGACGTTCATCACTCATGCCTTCATATTTGGGCATTGGTATTTTTATTTTCTTATTAGGGATTTCAGTTGCTTGTGTACGTGTGTTGTTTCTATTTATTATTGCTTTAAGAACATGACGAAGCTGTCCGCATTCTAATAATATTTCCAATCCTAACTTATGAATAAACGATGCGTTTAATCGAGTTTTTTTACTACAAAGAAAAAATTTGTAAGATTAAACTCTAGTGCGGACAACCCAAGAAATCCACCAAAATATTATACATACAAAGTTATAATAAAAACTTTCAATGTATCGTATTTTAAGGTTAGGTTTGTCGAGTTTAATATCTAATTTCCAATCAAAACTCATAAAAAAATAATAAGTTCAAATGATTTTTTATTTTAACAAAAATTATTGTACTAATATAGCTCTAGTGCGGACAAGTCATTATATTTATTTAATTTATGAATTTAAAAAGATATTGATAAAATAAAAAAAGCAAAACTCAATTGCTGCAGCTCCGACATGCCGTTAAGTTCTTCAATTCTTCCCTCTTGTTCTTGTGTAATCTCATTAATTTTTTGTGTTAAATTATCCTGTATTTCATCGATTAATCTTTTATTTTCTTGTCTTAATCTTTCATTTTCTTGTTTTAATTCTTCTTTTTCCCTCATGTATTCCTGTTTTCGCTTTATTTGATCTTCTTTATGCCTTTCTAAGCGGTTTTCAAGATTTTTGTTTTCTTTTCGTACTTCTTTTAAAGCATCGGTTAGTACTTCGAGCTGATCTTTTATCGATATCTTTGATAGTATCATTGTCTAGGTTTACATTTACTATCCTTTCCTAATCACCTAAGCTGTTTAAGGAATTTTAAAGACTGTCGTTTTGTGTGGATAGTATTTTAAGCTCTAATGTAACTGCTTGCATCCATTAAACTAAATTAATATTCAATTTCTTTTTTGTTTCTTCTTTTTCTTGTTGTTCTTGTATCTCTTGTAATATAATATTTCATCTACGCGTAGACGGCATTTTGATTTATTATTTATTTACGTACGCAAATTACAATAAAAGAATCAAATAAATGTTTCTTGATAAAAAGTTTATATGGAAAAAAATCAGAAATGTCTAAAAAGAAAATATTCAAAGGTTTAACATTTTTAATTGATAATCGAAAAATATAAATTAAAATTCTTTTCTTTAAATATAAAATCTTTTGATATTTAAGGCGACTTCGGATTTTAGGTTAGGTTTTATTTTTGAGTTTACAAATTACTTTTTCGATATGTAAAATTTTTCAGATTTTTTAATTTTCCACCATTTTACGGATTATAATAAATGGTGGAAAATTAAAAAATCCAAAAAATTTTAGAAACTGAAAGAGTAATTTGTAAACTACAAAATGAAATTCAACCAAACTTCCGTAGTCGCCTTAAAATTTAAAATTTACTTTGTTTTCCAAATCTAACTGTTCAATTGTTTATTGATTTGTAGTTTGTTAATCTTTGTTTACTTATTTTCTATATGTCTGTGGCGTTATCCTTTACAATCATTTATTTTGAATTTGAAACATTTAACGCTTAATTTATTTTATGTTATATTTAAATCACATTTATCAAAATTAAATTTAGCTATTAAACGTTAAATGCCCCCTTCGTTTTTCAATAAAATTCAATACGACAATTTTATTTTAATTTTATTTCTTGATTAGTTCTATTTTATTTTACTTAAAATATGTTAATTGCCGTTATCAATTTACTTTCTAAATATTGAGTGCCACTGCTTAAGTTGAGTGTCACTGCTTTTAATTTTAATATTTTATTTCTTGTCATGTTAAATTTTATTTGATATAATTTGGAGCTAACATCAATTTACTCTTGGGCGTTTGTTTACTTTTGCGCTCAATGTATACGCTGTGTTTCGTATTTATCATTTGATGTGCCATGCGAAATGATTTAAACGCGAATTCCTTTCTGTACGTTACTTTCACTTTTCAAATTTTCATCCGTTTTCAACATGCTATCGCATAGCATTTCAAATGATTTTAGTTTTATTCTTTTGAAATTTTTAATTTTTCTATTTCTCTTTCTAAATCGCACAAATGCTCTATTAATCTAGGCATGTTATGATTGAATCTATGAGCTATTGGATTGATTTTTTTAACTAAATTACTTTGTCTTGCTACTATTTTATTTAATTTTTTGTCTATATACTCTAAATTTGCCTCGTTTTTCTTTATTTTTACATATGCGACACCTATATTTTCATGAACCTTTGTTAATATTTCCGCAATTTCGCTTGCTTCTATTATAAAATATTTTTTTTTTCTATTATCTTTTTGGCCTTTTTCTAATTTTATCTTTGTTTTTTCTAATATTTTCTCTATTTGTTCATTTTTGTTGTTTTTTTATTTCTTTCGATTTTCAAATGAATTTTGCCGCACTTAATCTTACCATTTCATTTAAAATAGATGTTTATAGTTTTTAGTTTTATATTTTAAATAGCCAAATACATAACAAGGAAAACGATATTTTATTTGATTTTTAAAATCTTAAACTATTTTCTCTTTTTTCAATTATTCAAACGCAATTTAGATTATTATGCTATGTATATAAGTTCAAAATTTCTTAATACAATTTTATTATTTAACAATCTTTTTCTCTACTAATTTTTATTGCTTAATAATACGTGTTTTGATATTGAAATGATCTGAGTTTGAAATGTCCGTTGTAAGCGTTAGTCGTGATTTTACTATAGGTATAACGCTTTTATACATTAATATTCAATTTTTCGCTTATGATTTACCTATCAAACAACTATGATACGGTTACAATTTAGGTTTTAAAGATTTTATTTTATAATTTGTTTAGTCGTGAGTTTGAATTTATCGTTGTGTACATCAGTTATATTTCATTCTGTAACGCGACGCTATTACAAATAAAAATTGACTTTTTTTGTACTTAAATATAATGTTATTTTATATGACATTTTTTTCATCTTATTTGCGTAAGTTAAAAATACCGGAGGGCGCCAGTTGTAACGTCATACACTTATTTTATTGTTCAGTGTTTATCGGTAACACACTTACACGGAGAGAAAAATCATGTTATTTTCTCGTGATAAATTGAACACGTTAAAATTATATGATTATTTATGTAAAGTTCTCATGAGATCAAGTTAATTTAACGTCAATTGATTCTGACTTAAAATACTATAGGTGCCATGATATTATTCCTTGGACGCTCACGGGATTTTCACGTGGAACTCAAGTGAATTCGATGGTGGTAGGGCCGACCGAATAGCGCGGGCTTTGAAAGAGAGAGGGAGAGAGGAAGGGAGAGAGAGACTAAAGAATATAAGTGTATTTTCATAGCAGCAGTCAGTTAGAATACACATACTATGCGAGTAGAGTGGGGGTTCATTTTCCTGTCGATTTTTATTAGCGAAGCCCTTTAGTTACTTTGTTCCTCTCTCTCTCTCTCCCCCTCTCTATCTCCTTTCAAAGCCTGTGCTACTGAGTCGGCCGCACCACCGATAAATTCACTTGAGTGCCACGTGAAAATCCCGTGGGTCTCAAGTAATTTTAACATGATGCATCGCCATCTATTAAAAACATGAATATCATCGAAAAATCACTTGTTTCTTCGATAATATTCGGTGAAAAAATATCATGTAATGATCACTTGAAATTTCATGGAATAATAACATGATTTTTCTCTCAGTGTACAAGAACGTGCTAACCCTAAGCACCAAGCTTTCCGAAATAGCACGCCGATGCAAGGCACAATCACTAGGCATTTAGCCTCTTTGTACACACACGATAAGAATAATTGACTTTAAGGGGATGTAAAATACCGGCATTACAGTTTTCCAAGTTATTGGTTCTTGATCCAAGATTTTTAAAAATATCTCTATATTACAGTCTTCCATTTATACATATAAAAAGCCTAATATAGAGATATTTCTGAAAATTTTTGAATAAAGTTAAAATATTTGGAAAACTGCAATGACGGTAACTATGTAGAAATCATATACCCTATTACATCCCCTTAAATAGTGAAGGAAACCGTCACTTCACTTTTATTTAAACTGAGAAATCACAAAGATTTAATTTGTTCAAGAAAAATACTATTCAAACTCGAGCAGGTAGGGAAATGCGTACTAAGCATTTCTTTTGCTGTTATGAGAGCTTGAATAGTAATAAAAGAACACAATGACTCTGTATTTAAGGGGTGTCCTCATACCGGCATAGAGATCTACCTTATCTACATTTGAATTATGCATTTTAATAAAAATTTAACTATTTTTGACTAAAATTCATAGAAGAGACACATTCTTAACATTCTAAAGAATGTATTGCAACGTTAAAAGACAGAATAAAAGTGAAAATAAAGACAAAAACTGCATAATACGATTACTCATAACCACATTGAAAAGTTAATCGTATTAAGCAGTTTTCGCCTTTATTTTTACCCTTATATTGTCTTTCAACGTTGCAATAAATTCTTTGGCATGTTAAGAATGTGCCTCTCCTACGAATTTCAGTCATGAATAGTTAAATTATTATTAAAATTCATAATTTCAATGTAGATAAGGTGGAACTCTATGTCGGTATGAGGATTCCCCTTAAGATTAGAAGAGATCTTTATTACAAGCTGATTCGCACAAGAGTGATGAGTTTCTCTTCTCGCCGAAACTCGATTGCTCGCATTTTAGGCGCTTGATTGCGGCTTTTTTTCCCAAATAGCGGAGATTATCTCCCACCGCTCGCAACACATTCCTTTATCAACGCTGTAATACATACATCTTATAAGTTTTATATTAGAAATATACGCGTGTATTACCGTGCGCGCTTACATGTGTTAAGAATCGGGGCGTATACCTGCGCGTTTATGTAAGCGCGTTCGGTTCTTTCTATATTACTAGCCGCGCTTACTCACAGCAATGCTTTTGTTGATACGAAATCTAATTACTATGTCTCAATACATACAATAATATCATTAGACGATATAAAGAAATTTAAATATTATATCTTCCTTCTTACACAGAGCGATCTACATTCGTATACGAAATTCGTAACAATACAGTCATATAGTTTATAAAGAATAACTTAATAAATGACTACTTATAAATATCTACAGAAATTTTTTGTAAATTACTTTAAATTATCTGAGTTTCAATATAAAAAAAGGAATGATTAAAATAAATTTAACATCAATTCAAAGGTATAAAAGAAGCACTAATAACCGCACAAATAAGGTATTAAAAATGAATCAAAATTATAAATTCACATCATTACATTAATATACTCAGGCAAATAATCGTAAAAGTAAAATGTCGTATCAATTTTTAATTTAAGAAACATTTTAAACAAAATTTTATGAAGTAAAATTTAATTTTCATAATATTTAAGAATTTTACTCAAATAAAATATACTTTACATAAAGTATTAAATCTTACAAAAAAAGAAAAGAAAAAGAAATTTCGTTTTTTTTAAATGTAAATTATTAACGTTTTGAGTGCTTGGCCTCGCTTTTGGTACGTGAATGTTCAGAAAGTCAAAGTGAGTAAGCTTGTAACTCTATCGTTGCTCTTGATCTCGGCTTTCTGCATGCGAAATGCCACAGAGTCGAAGAGAGCAAGCTTGCAGCTTTGCCACAGTGCTTGGTTTCGGCTTTCTACACGTGCGATGCCGGAGAGTCAAAGCAAGCGAGCTCGTAACACAGTCATCGCGCTCTGCTTGGATTACCGTAATCGTTAAAACAGAAAGTTGTTATTATTTACAGCGACATGGTTACGCATTCATATATTACGATTTTCTATAATCACTCACTTCAAATATTGTTTGCATGTAACCGCTCAGATTAACTTCACAGCGCTGGCTTCCGGTTTATTTTTCAGTGTATCAAGAAAGCCAGAGATAATGACAGAGAAGATTAAGATTTTATGTTACTAACAGAATTTTTGAATAGATCAATTCTTAATAATTATTTTCTATGGATTCAGAGATCTGCGGAAAAAAATGTTTTCACTTTAATTCAAAATAAGATTGTTAAAAAGAAATTTTTCTTTCATCTGGAAACTAACCAAGTCTAAGTTTTAATGATAGTATAGTTATGTTCTAAATCATACGTATGTATGTGTATATGTATGTGTGTATGTGTGTGTGTGTGTGTGTGTGTGTATGTGTACGTGCAAGTGTGTATGTATATGTACGTATGTATATGTGTGCATGTGTGTATATGTATGTGCATACGTAAATGTGTTAATGTGTATGTGTGTATGTTTATGTGTGTATGTATATTGGACAGGTCGCTATTATTCAAAACTTACTGAACATCGCTCCCAACCCTTAGATCAATGTGTTTATACTAAAAATTAAAAAAGCAGCTGGAATATCTTGTTGGAATAGATATTTAACTTTGCCAAATCACAGAAAACCGTTTTTTTTTTATTTTTCTTTTTAGACATACAGCTATGACTAAAAAAAATTGTAAGACCCTTTTTTGCACTTTTTTTACTGTGATAAGTTAAAATAATATATTATGGGGTGATTTTAGAGTCAGGAAAAGATTTTTTTTTATTGTTGCTCTTAAAATATTTGAAAAATTCATTAAAATGTGTTTATTTTTCTGTATTATAAGGCTAATAGCACGTTATAATTCCTTTTTATGCAAACAACCAACACAACTTCAAAGTAGGCTTACAGATCTTTAATTTCCTTTTTTATAAAAATTCCTAGGTGCTTCTGATACCGAAATATAGTCATTTGAATTTGATAGGAATTTCGTAGAATAAAATCTGTAAACATCGTGAGCATACAATTGACCATCAACGCCTTCTGACCACAAATTCACTTTTAAAGCACATAGAAAAGGTCTTAGTAAAGCAAAATGAAGATCTTAATCTCAGTGATCACAATACTTAAATCTAAAAAGCCTACTGATATATTGAAAACTACAACTTTAAAAGATTTTTAATATTGAATAATTTGAATTTTTATGATTTTGGTCCGTAAAAAAAATTAAAAGTTTTGTTTACATTAGGATTAATTCATAAAAAATTGGATCCGTATTCAATAGCATAAAAATATAATATATATTTCAATTTTATATTTAAGATTTATCACCATATGAACTTTATGGAGACTTTAGCTTTCTAATGACACTGGCTTTGAAATCACTGGAAAATTTTTTTCTACATTCCTCTATCAACTGAAGCAGGAATAGTTTTTAATTTTCATCCTTTGACCTAGTGTTGACGTATACTTCTGTCAAATGTACTGCTCTTTCTGCCACATCGTTAACAACTATCAAATTCTTAAGAGTTTTTCGGCAGTTAATGTATGAATAAAGATTTTCCCACAACTCGCAGTCATAATTTAGAAATTCTAAATTTAAACTAAAACGTTTAAGAGAATTTAAATTTTGACTATCTACAAAAAAGTGAAGATTTCTCCCACCTAGAAAATTGACATGATCGATTTCAGAGACATCCAACTTTTTAGGGACTTCTTCTTTAGGATCTATTTGCTTATTTTTCATTGAATCAACCATTCCTCGTTTCACGCTTATTCCAACCTCTTTATCAAAAAGTAAAAGAACAAAAAGTTCAGGAGATAAATACCATAGGTGATTTTGAAATTTATGTAAGGTGCTGTTGGGAATAGCATCATCAATTTCTTTAAAATCAATTAATTCTTTGATGAGTTTTAAGAGGCGGTCGGAACCAAATCCGTGACTTGCGGTATATATCAAGTCAGCATTTTTCGTTTTACGATAATATTTTGTATATTTTTATGGCTTAAACTATTTCAAATCATTCTTTATATACATGACTAGAGGAAATGACTATATTTTTACCATATGAATAAGTAAATAAATTATTATAAGCATTTATTACAAATATCAAACTGACTTGACATATACCGCATGCAAAAAACTGTCGTGTCGATTGTTAGGTGGCATTTTTCGCTTTATAACAATATTTTGTATATTTTTGTGGCTTTAACTATTTTAAATTATTCTTTATATACATGACTAGAGGAAATGACTATATTTTTACCATATTAATAAATGAATAAATTATTATAAGCATTTATTACAAGCACCGAACTAAGTCACCGATTTGGTTCCGACCGCCTCTTAAATCATTATTTGGAGCAGGAATATCTAAAGAAGATCTGTACCATGGCTGTAAGTAAATAAAAATAATAAATTTACATATGTAGTAAAAGTTTTCGATTTCCTTTTCTTTCAAAACAAAAGATCTCCGAAATAAATATGTTTTTTAAGCATATATGGCTTTAGCCATCCAACAAGCGTAATGATAGGCACCAGGTTTTTAATTTAATTTTAAATTTAATATCTACGTCAGTGGCTAAAAAATCAGACTTAATTGTAATAGCTTTTTATAGTCAGCTCTGGAAAGTTGTTGCTCTAAATTATTATTTAGAAAGCTCACTAAGTTTTGAATTTTTTCACACAGTTCTGGTTCCAATCCATTTGACACATTTTTAAAGTTACTGTAATCGAAACTATTCCATTCATTTTGGAATCTCTTAAAAATACCTACATTTGGGCCACTTGTGCCAGGGACTTTTACCTGAAAAGCAGCAGCTAATAAAATTTCTAAAATTTGATGCCGACATGCTAAATAGAGAAAATCTTTATCTGCTATTGGTTCTAAGATAGATATTGCCCCATTTTTAGAACCGAAATTTGCGGCAGTTGTATTTCAGCATATACCAACTGTGAGGTCCAATAAACCCCAATCCTTAAAAGTTTAAATTTCAGATGCTATGGTTATTCCCTTACCATTTTTTAAAGCTGGTACATTTATAATTTTAGTAAACTTCTCACAACTTACTAAAATTGGAATCGAGCTATCAAGGTCGATTTAAAGCATTAGAAATACTACTAATAGTAAAAAGTGCATTTTTATCTGACACTCTAACTCTGTCGAAACTTGCAACAGCTTTAGAAGTCATGACATTAATCAAACCTCTTTAATTTTTTTTGACCTTCCACATGGAGAATAATGAGATCCTGATCTATGTTGTGTGTCTAGCTCTGCACTCGATGATTTTGGCTGTGATTCTTCTGTCATTATTTGGTCCTGTGACCCTAAAAAACGATTTCATTAAGTTTACATACGTACACAATGAATGTATGTTTCACAGGTGCAAAAAATCTTTATTTAAACTTTAGTTATTACTGTTAAATTATCATCGAGTTAAATAAGAAAACTGAAAAAAATATAAAATAAAACTATACATTTATTAAATATAAGAAAAGTCGATTCGCCTCCAAATTATTTATCTTATTGATTCTCTAATTTTTCTAAATTCTTATATTTTAATAATTTAATAAATGATGTGATAAAATATTTTTTTCATGAAGCTTTAACCGAGAAATGACTTATTAAAGTCGATGCGTATTGTTACAAAATTTTAAAAAATTCAGTCGATAACAATAATAGTATTTTTTAAACTTATAATAGTAGGTTTACAATAATAAAACTTTCTCAAATTTTTTATTCCTGTTAACAGTGAAAATTAGATTTTCTTAAAAAATAATATCTTAATTTTATGCATACAGAAATAAAAATATGAAACAATTTAACTACGGTAGTTAAAAAATCTTTTTAGGCATTTTTAAAATAATTTTTATAGTTGTAATCTCTACAAATTTTTTAGTGAAGATGATCGCCCTTTCATACGCCTAATACATATCTCACACAAGAATTTTGTAGTCTTTGTAATCGTCTTCTCAACTCCTGTGAAGCATCGAGCAGAACTACTAAGCAGTAATCTAGATGTGGAAACAGCAGGGCAGTTGCGAGTTGTTTGCGCAGAGCCTTAGTAGTATACCGACGAAAAAATCGTAAACCGTACATAGTACTATTAAATTTTCCAGTCAACATATTAATGTATAGCTCCCATGATAACTTAGAGTTGAGCACAACACCAAGGCTTGTAACGGTATTAGAGAAAGGTATGTCGACACTACCCTCAAGCTCAATCATTCTTGGCTCATCAGCATTATTAAAGTCGATGCGTATTGTTACAAAATTAGAAAAAATTCAGTCGATAACAATAATTGTGTTTTTTAAACTTATAATAGTAAGTTTATGATGATAAAACTTTCACAAATTTTTTATTCCTGGTATCAGTGAAAATTAGATTTTCTTAAAAAAATATCTCAATTTTATGCATACAGAAATAAAAATATGAAATAATTTAATTACCGTAGTTAAAGAATATTTTCAGGCATTTTAAAAATAATTTTTATAGTTGTAATCTCTAAAAATTTTTTATAGTGAAAAAATATGTACTTGTAACTTATTCCATTGGATGAATATCAACTATTCCGCTACACTATGACTGTTTTCGTTAAGATACATTAATGCTATTGATAGTGCTGATTTCTCCACTTTGCATAGTGACGTTACTCTGTTCATGCGACAATTATAGGTCACTGGGCTTTGAAATCTAAGATTGATTTAATGAAGTAATGTCATTATCACTATCATTAGTCAGAATCCTTTATCAGCCGCCCCGATTATAAAAAGCAATCAGCTAAAAATTATGTGTATGTAATATATTTATATTCACCCGATACATTTACATCTTTAAGAATTAGAAATTTTTCTTTAATTTAAGAAATCGATTTGGAAAGATAGATAGATATTATTTTTATTCATATATCATAATACAAGAGGCGTGTAATACAATTTATTAATATAATAATATATATTTCACATGAAACAATGTATAAATATAAAAATATTGCACAAAAAAAAAACGCTGCCAAGTGCTTTGGCGTAATGCTTTCTCATAGAGCTCATTGAGTTAAAGTAATTTGATTTTATTTTTTTAAATGTGATTTTAATATAAAATACAATTTCTATTCAAGAAAAATTAGTGAATGTGAGAGAGCAATTAGTAAATAGGAAGAGAGAGACAAGGATGGATGAAAATAGAGTAAAAATGAGGATCAATCTGAGAAAAAGGACAAAGAGGAAGTGAGGAAGTAAGAAAAGAGTTAGTGATAGCGTTCAATCAAAAATCAAAAAAGTGATCAAAGAGCTACGCTAAGATAATTATTTTTTGAAAGCTTGTCTTATAAAGACAGCAGCAAATAACTTGTATACAAATTTTAGAGCAAATCCATCGAGTAGTTTACATAAAATGGAAAAAAATATGAAAATTAAAAACAGAATTTTTTTTAATTTTTAAAAATTAAAACTATGCTAAGGAAATCGGTTTTTAGAAGTCATATTTCTTTTGGCAGTTGCAAATAATTCCCATGCAGATTTCAAAGTAAATTCATCAAGTAATTTACGTAAAATACAAAATAAATGAAAAATCGAAATTTTTTTTAAAATTCTTAAAATGGCTCTATCAAAAAAACTACGCTATAAATACAAATTTTCAGTCGCTTCCCGTGTACTTATACAAAAACATAGATAGTATGCAAAATTTGAAGCAAATCCATTAAGTAATTTTCGAGATCTAATTGGCTACATAAATAACATTTTCTTTTCAAAATTTCTTTTTCAAAATTTTAAAAATGCTCAAAAATGAAAACTACCCTATGAAAATCAATTTTTGAAAATTTCCCTTCTTTTAGCAGTTGTAAATAATTACTCTGCAAATTTTAGAAAAAATCTATCAAATACTTTACGTAAAATAAAAAAAATAAGAAATAAAGAATCGAAATTTTTTTTAAATCTTTAAAATTCTCTAAAATCGTAACAACTCTAAGAAAATTAGTTCTTAAGAGCTTATTTTTTTCAGACAGTAGTGAATTGATTGTACAAAAATTTAGGAGAATATGTATAGTATGGGTTACGCAAAATAGAAGGTAAATGGAGAATAAAAATTTTTTTGAAAATTTTCAAAATGCTCTAAAATTAATACTGTACTGAGAAAATTAGTTTTCCAAAGCTTGTTTTCCCCAAACAGTAGCGAATAACTTGCATACAAATTTAGGAGTAAATCTTTTGAATAATTTTCGTAAAATAAAAAAAAAATAAAAAATAAAAATTTTTAAAAAAATTTAAAAAATGCTCTAAAATTAAAAGTGTGCTAAGAAAATCAGTTTTCAAAAGTTTTTCTTTTTCTGGCAGTCAAAAATAAGTTCCATACAAATTTTCAAGCAAATTCTTCGAGTAGTTTACGTAAAATACAAAAAAAATGAAAAATCAAAATTTTTTTAAAATTACTAAAATAGCTATAAAATTAAAACTACACTAAGAAAACCAATTTTCAATAGATTCCGCACCAGTTGACCGAAAAATTGAATCGTATGGAAAATTTGAAGTAAATTCATCGAGTAGTTTTTAAGATTTTATTGGCTTAATAAATATAACATTTTTTTCAAAAATTTCGAAATGCTCTAAAATTAAAACTAAGCTAAGAAAATCAGTTTTTAGGAATTTATTTCATTTGGGCAATCGCAAATAATTTCCATGCAAATTTTGAAGCAAATTCATTGAGTAGTAAACGAAAAAAAAAACAGAAAAATTGAAATTTTTCTTATTTCATAAACGACTCTGAAATTAAAACTACGCTAGAAGAACCAATTATCAATAGCTTCCCAGCAAGTTAGACAGAAAAACATGCTAAATTAGAAGCAAATCCATCGAGTGGTTTTCGAGATACAATTTACTAACTGACATCATACACACACACACACACTCATGCACGCACTCACGCACGCACGTGCACACACACATACATACAGACATTTTCTGGAAACCGCTTTTTTCGACTCCCTGAGTTCAAATATGTACAAATTAATAAAAAAATAGAAAAAAATTTTTTCTATCGATACAGTGCTTTCTCTATGAGAAATCAAATGTATGAATATAAAAATATTGCACATAAAACAATGTATAAATATAAAAATATTGCAGTTGATATCACAGTCAATCACTCAATCTAATAATACTAAATAAGTAGGTCATAATAAAAAAAGTGATATCACAGATACAAAAAATAGTAAAATACACGCCACAATCCTATGAATCAAAAGTCAGTCACACAATATCCATCAGCCGTAGTATTATAAAAATTTCTTTTTAATACAAAATCAAAAATAATAAATAAAGCAATAAAATAATAAGCGTATGCAATAGCATTCACTCACTAACCATTTGAGCCAATAAATAAAATCACACCTTAAGAGCAGGTCGTATATCTCTATCCTTTTCTAACCAAAAAATTCATTTTTCTGCAAAACCTAATAATTGTAGCAAAAAATAAGAAGAAAGCCCCATCTCGTGTAATAAAAAGCAATATTTTCTTCAATGAGGAAAAATTATTTTTATCGCTTCATTTTTAAGAAAACTTTAAAAAACTGAATTGTCTATCCCAACCTCTATTTTTTGAGTTTTCCAAGGTTTTCTTCAAAATCAATTGATAAAAATAATTTTTCCTTATAAAAGAAAATATTGTTTTTTATGATACAAGATGGTGCTACTTCCTTATTTTTTGCTACAATTATTAATTTTTGGAAAAAAATCAATTATTTGATTAGAAAAGGACAGATGTACTTGACCTCCTCTTAAGCCTATATATGGGACATCACAATATGATAAATTAACATATGAATAGAAAATAAAATTAATTTCATTCGAGGTCGAGCAAGTACCTGCCCAGAGCCGACTTGAACCTGCTGAGTGATGGAAGATTCTTTATGTCCGTAGGCAGGGAGTCTCAAAAAATGCGCACCTGGAACTTGAAAGGGATTTCTTTCAGTCTTAGTACGTATGAAGGGCACCGCAAAATCCTTGATCTCTCCTCTGGTGGTTACCCTAGGTATATATCTAGTAAAGAGACCGACTAGATACTTGGAAGTATTCATGCACACAATTTTGTACATAAGTACAGCCATAAAATACTGTCTCCTCGAATCAGTACGCAGCCAACTCAGCGCAGCTCTCTGAGGAGAAATATGATCACCCGTTCTCACGCCTAATACATATTTCACACAAGAATTTTGTAGTCTTTGTAATCGTCTCCTCAACTTCTGTGAAGCATCGAGCAGAACTACTAAGCAGTAATCTAGATGTGGAAACAGCAGGGTGGTTGCGAGTTGTTTGCGCAGAGCCTCAGTGGTATACCGACGAAAAAACCGTAAACCGTACATAGTCCTATTAAATTTTTTAGTCAACATATTAATGTGTAGCTCCCATGATAACTTAGAGTTGATCACAACACCAAGGCTCATAACGATATTAGAGAAAGATATGCCGACATTACCCTCAAGCTTAATCGTTCTTGGCTCACCAGCATAAAAGTAATTAATAAATCGACTATTGCCAAAAACGGTCGCCTTAGTTTTGCTTGCATTTAATGTGAGAGGAGCATCGACAGCCCACTCTGACACCGCCCTGGTTGCCCTCTGTAGAATACGAATACCTTCATTCACATCCTCGTCAAGGACCTGCGTATAAATTTGCAGGTCATCCACATATAGTAGATGCCCAACGAAACCAGAGTCGAGCATGTCACGTATGTTATTAATGTAAAACAGAGGCTCCAGCACTAAACCCTGTGGAACGCCTAAATTGGTTGTTAGCCAATTTGATTCCTCTTTTAGATGCATGAAAACTATTTGTTTTCTAACTGATAAATAGAAGCTAATCCACTCGAGTGCAGCCCTGGAAAACCCCATTGATCTAAGCCTCGCAAATAGTTTGAAGTGCGAGAGCGTGTCGAATGCTTTGCTGAAGTCAAATAGAAGAAGTAACGTGACGACTTTCTTATCTAGACCCGATCTTATGTCGTCTGCAAGTTTAAGTATAGCAGTCTGCGTTGAGTTATGCTTTCGAAAGCTAGTCTGCATAGGGTCAAGTATTTTATGTGTCGTAGAGTACTTTTGCAATTGGTCATGGGTAATCTTCTCAAGGATCTTTGAAAGAAAACACAATATTGCTATAAGCTTAAAATCTTCAGGGAATTTATGTGCAGGGCACTTCTTTAAAGGCACAATGCATGCACGCTTCCAAAGACAAGGGAAGACCCCCTGTGAAAAAGAGAAATGGAACAGAGTCACAAGATGTCCTCCGATAAACGGTAAGGTTTTGAATATCACGCTCTGCGGGATGCCATCCTCGCCACAAGCCTGTGATGAAAAATGCGAAATCGCAAGGACTACATCATTAATATTAATTGGCTTGGAGGAAAAGCCACTTTAACTACGTTGAGGAAGAATTCTCTTTCATACCTCATTATCATCGTGTGGCGAGACTGACACCCCGCAAAGTGCACATTAAACTCATCTGGAGTGAATCCGTTCAAGTCCCTTTGAGGTACAGACAGGAGCACCAGGTCTTTTAACTCATTGAAGACATTACCTCTGGCAAGAGCTTCGAACAGTCTATTATGATAGTAAGTAGTCTAAACTTGTTCAGTCTGTTCGTCTATTGTTTTACGCAATAGCAGAAATTTGGAGACATATCGCTCATCTCTCGTCCGTTTGTATCTTCGATATACGGCATCTCTCTTGCACCGCATCAGCGACAATCCCTTGTCTATCCATGGAAATTTGTCTCTACTAAATTTAAGTGTTTTTAGTGGCACCAGATTTTGTATTGCTGCCGTAAGATTGTCACAGAGCCAGTCAAGTGCAGATTTCGGGTCAACTGTACTGACTGTAAATGGCGTCCAATCACAGCCGACTAAGATGTACCAATGATGTTGGACCAATCCTTTATAATTTCTATACTTAATTGCCTTTTGATCTGTTATGACATGATCACAAGAAATACATACATCAATTAAATTTTTCCGACTGTGAATATTAGCCGGTAAGTTTCGTGCGTCAAGTACTGTGTCGTTGTCGTCGACAAGAATCAGGTCAATCCATGTGTGAGACGTCGGAGTATGATGCGTGGCACGTGAGCTCTTAACAAAGTCACATTGAGAAAGCACGCTCGCAACTTACCCCTCCTCCCTATACGACCCTCAGAGGAGGCCCGGCGCAGTCATTGGGGAGAGGCCACATTCGATGTTACTCCATTATCTTTAATTAGAACTTGATTTTTTTGCACATAAACTTCGTTACATATATTATTCAATGGAGTCTTAGAGTTTTTTTCATTTATATTTAGATCATCATTTGATTTACTGTCAGTCAATTTATCTAAATCGTGATAAAGGGAACCATTTCCTCCAATTAAAAAATATTAAAGAATTATAAAATGTATCTTAAAAAATCAATTTCAAATTGTTTATTATATGTTTAAATGGTTTATTATGGTTATGTAAATTAAATATTTTTATTATTGTATTTTTTATTGAAAAAATTTAACTTAAAATAAATAAAAGAATTAAGAAATGTGCTTCAATGAGGCATATTTTTTAAAAAGTGTTGTCAACTTCATCAAAGTGCACTAAATACCATTGGTGTTAAAAAAACATTTATTAAAAAAATGGTTTCATTTTTATAATTACAAAAATAATTAAATTATAATACTGCTAATAAATTAGCTGTGTTATCGAACTAGATAAAAATCTAAAAAAACCTGATGCAAAAAAATTATCGTATATTTAGAGAGAAATATCGTAAGAAAATCCAAAAAAGTAGGTATTTTAAAATATTCACTAAAAAGAATGCATTACATTTTTTCAAAGCTTCTTATCATATTATAAAGTTAACTAAAAAATAAAATGTATTTCATTTTTTTTAAATGGATTTGTATAGCTACTTTTCAAGTATGATTCAATAGAATTTGAAAATAATATATTTGATAGTATTGCACTGTTTTGTATAATTAGTAAAAATTATTTTCATAGGAAATCTTATCAAAATTTTACACATAAGTACGGAAAATTTACGTAAAATTTTCGTATGCTTTGAAACAAAAAAAAACTTCATCAAATTTACATCAAATATGTGTTCTTCATTATTCAAATTGTTTCATTACATAGAATTATACATTTCATTATTCAAAAAATTTATATTCTTTATACATGGTTTTATTAAAATTTTGATTTTAAAATTAACACAAAAACTTTTTTAAAGAGTCGAATTTTAATCCATGCCGACGATATGTAAAAAAAATAATTTATCGATATTTTTATTATTAAAACAGTTTTAAATGCATGTGGTAAACGTTATTGTGTTGTATTTTTTTAAATAAAATGTTAAGAGGCGGTCGGAACCAAATCGGTGACTTAGTTCGGTGCTTGTAATAAATGCTTATAATAATTTATTCATTTATTAATATGGTAAAAATATAGTCATTTCCTCTAGTCATGTATATAAAGAATAATTTAAAATAGTTAAAGCCACAAAAATATACAGAATATTGTTATAAAGCGAAAAATGCCACCTAACAATCGACACGACAGTTTTTTGCATGCGGTATATGTCAAGTCAGTTTGATATTTGTAATAAATGCTTATATTAATTTATTTACTTATTCATATGGTAAAAATATAGTCATTTCCTCTAGTCATGTATATAAAGAATGATTTGAAATAGTTTAAGCCATAAAAATATACAAAATATTATCGTAAAGCGAAAAATGCTGACTTGATATATACCGCAAGTCACCGATTTGGTTCCGACCGCCTCTTAATTATATTGATATTGTACCTAAACATTTACTAAATTTGAATTTTTTCTAATACTACAAATTTTTGCTAACAAATATAATAAAAAAGCTTTTGAAACTCTTAAGAGGAGGTCACGTATCTCTGTCCTTTTCTAATCAAAGAATTGAATTTTTTACAGAATCTAATAACTTTATCAAAAAATGAAGAGAAAGCCGCATCTCGTAATAAAAAAAGCAATATTTTCTTTTATAAGAAAGAATTAATTCAATTGCTTCGTTTTCAAGAAAACCTTGAAAAACTTAAATCATAGAGGTTAGGGTGGACAATTTGGTTTTTCAAGGTTTTCTTGAAAACGAAGCAATAAAATTAATTTTTTCTTATCAAAGAAAATATTGCTTTTTTTGATACAAGATGCGGCTTTCTCTTCATTTTTTGATAAAGTTATTAGTTTTTGTAAAAAAATCATTTCTTTGATTAGAAAAGGACAGAGATACGTGACCTCCTCTTAACACTCAAAGTTCATTCAAAGTACTTGTAATAATTAATTAAGCAGTTATATCATGAGTGTATATATTTTTTTCATATTTAAATAACTAATGATCAAAGCCTACTTATAAGCAAAGATCATCTCCACCTTTGAGAAACAAATTTGGTTAAAACTACAAGATATGATTTGGTAATGAAAAAAATTAACCCGTATTTTTTCTTTTGTTTAAATAGATTTCAGAGACGAAGTTATACACATTTTTCAATAATATAATGAAAAGAAACTGTTGTAAGAACTTGAATGACCGGACAACTGAAAATCTTACAGAAAAATGTATTAAATATCAAAAAAGTACAAGTAAAATACTTTTATATAGGCCTTATTAGCTTAAAAAAGCTCAATGCAGTTAAAAAGTTATGCTTAATTGAAAATTATTACATATTTGTTAATAGTTTTAGCATATAATATATGATAAATTTTTCACTCTATTTCTACTCGTATATTTTGATCGTTCGTAACTTTTGAACCACATAAGCTTTTTTGATGAATACAGCTTAAGGAGGTTGGTCACCAGTTACATCATAAGAAATTCATTATGTTAAGAATGCTTCAAAATTTTTATCACAATTTAAAAACAACATCATAAATAAGTGATAAAAATTTCAAAACGATTCACTGTTTCTAAATTGAGATACAGAACTATAAAATTACAATTTTGAAGAAATTTACGTCATAATTGCAATTTTGAAGTTGTCCATCTCAATTTAGAAACAGTGAATCGTTTTGAAATTTTGACCACTTATTTATGATGTTGTTTTTAAATTGTGATAAAAATTTTAAAGCATTCTTAACATAATGGAAATTTTTCGGTGTATCAAAATGTATAAAAGTGTATGAAAGTGTATTGAAGCATACAAAAATGTATCAAAGTGTATGAAAATGTATCTAAGAGCGATTTTTCAGACCTTATTCTCGATCCATTTTGATACACTCTGATACACTTAGATACACTTTGGTACACTTTGGTACATTTCTTAAAAAGTGAGCTGAAATTAGATTTCCTCAATTTTTTTGATGTTATACACTTTGACACATTTTGATACACTTTGACACATTTTGATACACTTTTACACACTTTGATACACTTTTACACACTTTAATGTACTATGGTACATGTTGATACACTTCTGAGTATTAGCCTAAATTGTTTTTCCTGTTTTATTTTGCACACGTTTGTACACTTTGATACACTTTTACACACTTTGATACACTTTAATATACTATGGTACATCTTGATACACTTCTGAGTATTAACCTTTTCTTGTTTTATTTTGCACACGTTTGTACACGTTGATACACTTTTACACACTTTTCAAGCTATTAATAGCTTGAAAAGTGTAAATTAATAGCTTGAAAAAGAATTTCAAGCTATTAATACAATTTTGATGTGAGTAAGATAACTGAATGTGTGTCTTATAATAGGTTTATTTATAACGGTTGTCGATACACATCATCAAAGTATTCCAAAAAAAAGAGAATTAATGATTGTATTTTACAAACAAATAATAATAAATATGGAGTAATTTCCCGAATATGTAAAATAACACATTCTTACGTTGATTATATTATTATAATAATGATTGAAATTCAATTAGATACTGGATTCATTATTTCAACGAGCGATGTTACAATTAATCATATAAAATCTTGTACAAATAATGTGAGTAAAAAATTGAGAATTATATTCCCTAATGATATTGCCAATCCATGTATAATTATGCACAGTACTGATAAATATTTTGTAAGCCCCATCATGAAAGGAATAAGGGGAAAATCTCTAAACTAGATAATAAATAATTTTACTAAATCACGTTTTTTATTTTACTTCATACTTCATTTATATTACCACTAAAATATTATACTTTTAAAATAAAAAAGACGCTTCTATTTCAATTTTTTTTAATGTTTTAAATTATATGAAAGTATCAATAACCAATTATTCAAAATAATATTTTTTTGCCGTATCCTGTCCAAAAGTACTACTTTAACTCCCAGCTCAAAATCGCAGAAGTGGTAGTTTTAGCCCGGGTATGGCAAAAAATAGCATATTCACCATGGGAGTAAATTAAAAATGCCTTAAATGTATTTTGGAATTAACTCCTTTGCTGAATAATGTACTATTCCTGCATTTCAAAAATGGGAAAAATGAATAAAAGTGTATTAAAGTGTGTAACACATAGCAAATCTAAAAATTAATTGTAGTTAACTTTTTTTCGAAATGTATCAAAGTGTGTAAAAATGTATCAAAGTGTGTAACACATAGCAAATCTAGAAATTTATTTTAGTTAAAATTTTTAAAATGTATCAAAGTGTGCAAAAGTGTATCAAAGTATGCAAAAGTGTATCCATTAAAAACGACATTTTTCCTTTATTGGAAAAATGTATGAAAGTGTATCAAAGTGTATTAAAGTGTGCAAGAGTATATCATAGTGTATCAAAGTGTGCAAAAGTGTATCAAAGTGTGTAACACATAGCAAATGTAGAAATTAATTTTAGTCAACATTTTCGAAAAGTATATCAAAGTGTGCAAAAGTGTATCAATGTATGCAAAAGTGTATCCAAGAAAATCAACATTTTTCCTTTATTAGAAAAATGTATGAAAGTGTATCAAAGTGTATGAAAGTGTCCAAAAAATATATGAAAATGTGCAAAAGTGTATTAAAGTGTATCAAAGTGTATATCATTAACGAATATAAAAAATTGATACCAAGAAACTTTTTTTTGGAAGTGTATAAAAATGTATGAAAGTGTATCAAAGTGTACCAAGGTGTATTAACATTTGGTCCGAAATATCGCTCTTAGATACACTTTGATACACTTTGATACACTTTCGTATGATTTGGATACATTTACCATTTTCACTGGGGATAATGAATTTCTTATGATGTAACTGGTGACTAACCTCCTTAAATTAATATATTTAAGTACTTTCTTTGACCTATCATACATTTTCTAGTAAGAATTTTAGCTGTTTGGCTATTCAAGTTCCGATGAGCGTTTCTTTTCACTATATTTTTTATGAAATATCGATATTTTTATATCCGAAAAATTTTTTAATTTCATTTTTTTTTTTTCATAAAAATCAGATTTTGTAGTTTCAACCAAATTTGTTTCCCGAAGGTAAAGATCTTTTTCTCTTTGTTTATTTGAAAAATTTTCATTCAAATTCAATTTCTCAATTCTTTTTGTAAGATTTTTGTGAACCTAATTTAAACTTTATATAATGTTTATTCAAAACATATTATCCCTTTCGTTAAAAATTGCCAAATTTTAAACTTTATTCAAGAACATTTATTTATTTAATGATACTTTAGATTTATTATTGTCTTAACAATTTTTATTTCATTATTATGTTTTAATACTTTCCATTTAACATTTTATATTATGAAACATGTTTCTCATAACGTTTTAAGAGGAGGCCGTATCATTCTGTCCTTGTCTAATCTAAATTTTCGTTATTATAAATAAAAATATTTTCATAGAAAAGTAAGACAACCGCCCAATAGAGCAAAAGACAAGCAAACGATTTTTTTTTATGAAAAAATATGAAATTTTTATTATTTTTCGAGTGAAGTCTGAAACGGAAAAACAATCGAACTTGATTAAGTTGATTGAACTGTTTTTTCGTTTCAGATTTCATTCGAAAAATAATCAAAATTTCATATTTTTTCATAGAAAAGAATTGTTTGCTTGTCTTTTGCTCTATTGGGCGGTTGTCTTACTTTTCTATGGAAATATTTTATTCATTTATAATAACGAAAATTTAGATGAGACAAGGACAGAATGATACGGCCGTCTCTTAAACAATTTTCAAATGATATACTCTTTTTAAGTACATTTTTAATTTGTTTATGTTTAAAGTTTAATTAATATTTAATCAATTCTTTTTAAATGTTATGCATAAATTTATTCGATCTATTTATAAATTATATTTATAAATGTATTATCTTTAAAATATATAAAATACAATAATGTTATTATTACCCTGGTAACACAATCTGTTGCAAGCACGATTGCGCAGAACTTGCGTAGTCTGTTTTCACATTTTAATGCATATCTGCTGAAATTTAATTGCGACTGAAACGTGCGTCAGATTTGTAACAGATTGCCTATCGAAACGTGCGATTCTAAAATAAGAATAAACACGCAAACTTGCAGCAGGATCGAAGCAGTCTTCCGTAAGAATCTTACAGCAGCACTTTACCCCAGAATTACATAAGGATGACATAAGTTGAGTGCAATAATATGACGAGAATAAACACGTAAACTTGTAGCAGAATCGAAGCAGTCTTCAGTAAGAATCTTGCAGCACAGTTTATAGAATTTCAAAGTTAATTAATAGTTCAAAAATTGAAGTCACTTTATAGAATAAAGATAATACATTGTATTTTAATAAAAAATTTTCATTGTGAATATTATTAACATTCAACTAACGAGAACATGTTCATAAGAGTTGTTGACAGATTTTAAGAAAGCAAATGTTGAATTTAAAAATTATAATTTATAATTTAATGAAAATATAATAATTTATAATTGCGATACATTTAATGCATTTCTTTAAACTTTACGTGTTCTTACTACAAATGCCTACACCTATAGGCACATATTGGCTAAAAGAAAAAAGAAGAAACGCAAAAAACGAACAACATATATACACAAAGGGGTGGGCGCTGATGTTATAGTATAAAATTATATACATGTAGACATTGGGAGAAGAGAGGAGACCATTGCAGCCAACTGTCAAATATAAAAAACGTAGATAAAAATTTTTTATAATATCTAGGAAAAGTTTTAAATAAATTTCTATCAGTAAAAGATAATAAATATTTTGGTTCTACATTCATACGTAATTCTGTAGTAAAGTTTTGTCGCAAGATTCTTATGCGAGATAGCTTCAAGTATGCTGTATGCTCACGTGATTATTCTTATGATAAGATTGCATTTAACTTTTGTCCTTCTGATGTAATTTTAACGCAAATCTGCTGCATGATTCTCACATAAAACTGCTTCAATTCTGCTGTACATTTGCGTGTTTATTCTCATCATTAAATTACACTTAACTTTTGTCATATTTATGTACTTCGGGGGTAAAGTGCTGCTGCAAGATTCTTACGGAAGACTGCTTCGATTCTGCTGCAAATTTACGTGTTTATTTTCGTAACATAATTGCACTTAACTTGTGTCATTCTTATGTAATTATGGGGTAAAGTACTGCTGCAAGATTCTTACGGAAGACTGCTTAGATTCTGCTGCAAGTTTGCATGTTTATTCTCGTCATATGATTGCACTTAACTTTTGTCATTCTTATGTAAATCTGAGGTAAAGTGCTGCTGCAAGTTTCTGATGCAAGACTGTTTCGATTCTATTATATGCTTGTGTACTTATTACGATTTGCAGAACAGCACTTGACAATTTGCAATTCTTACGTAATTGTGCTGCAAAACTTTGTCGGGAATTATTTACTCAATTTTGTTGCTAGTATCTGTAATAAGTTTTTTCCGCAAGTTTACTGCAAAATATCTTCAAGATTCTGCGCATTCTTTCCGTTCCGTAGATCGCACTTTCTCTCTGCCAGAAACGTGCAATTCTGTTGCACTTATCTGCTGTAATTTCTTTTCATAAAAAACCCTATAGAATGCGGAAACAGACAGCACATGTTCTGCTGCAAGTTTTTGATTTTCAAGAAAATTGCAGCAAAATTGCATTGACCATGTTACCAGGGTACTTCATAAAAATCAAAATAAATGAGCTTTGGCTACGATTATAAAAAAAAATCTGTCAGAATAATTAATTTTACAAATTACTTATATAAAATAGATCTATAAAGTTAAAAAAGAATTTAAAAAGAGAAGACTAAATATCGAATAAAAATTTTCATGACATTCAAAAATTAAGAAAATAATCTATATTTTAAAAAAAAACGTTTTTAAATTTTTTATTGCTTATATTTCTTATTAAAAAAATTTTTTATATCAAATTATTTTTGTGTCCAAATTCTGCATTAAGAACAGGCCGGATTCGCTGTCCTTGTCTAATTAGCATTTTTGTTATTCACTCAAGTATTAAACGGTGTATCTGCAAATTGAAGGTTAAGTGCAATAGATATTATTATTACAAATATTTATGCACAAGAAAAAAAAAATCTATCGCTTTGTTTTTGAGAAAAGTAAGGAACGCGAAAATATTATAAACATAATCTTTTACTTCGGCGTTCCTTACTTTCCTCAAAAACAAATCGGTAGATTTTTTTTTTCTTGTGCATAGATATTCATAATAATAATATCTATTGCGATCAACCTTTATTTCGAAGATACACCGATTAATACTTGAGTAAATAACAAACAACTCAATTGTTACTCGGTCGGTATCAGGTTTTACTCCGGCCTGCCGTTAAACTGCGTTTGGGGATTTGAAAAAAGCTTCAATTTTTTTATACTACTGATGCAAAGAACAGAAAGTCTAAATTAAAAATTTTATATTTAAAAAAGCGTTAATTAGCGCATGCTTAGAAAATGCTTGCACAGTTAACGGTTATTTTATTTTAAATGGCTGTATTATAGGTCAATATTTTTTGTCAAAAATTTTTCTTATTGTATTGTAACAAATTTAATTTGTTAGCTTATTCAAAATTTTTTTTCCTAAAAAAAGGCAAAGCATAAGATTTGAACTTGGAGAAATTTTTAATTGCTACAACGTACCCTAAAACTTAGCCAACACAGCTATTGTTCATTTTTTATTTAAACCAAATTACATATTTTTATCGCTTTCGCACCCCAAACTTAATTTTTTAAATTATCTAAACAGTTTTCATTATCAAATAACAAAATTAATAAAATGAGCATTTTAAGGACAAACACGTTGGATGCCGTACATCGTTTTTATGATTAAATTTTTTTCTATTTGAATAATAAATTTTTTCATTGTTTTTTGGAATATTGTATTTACATACAATTTTTATGAAAAATAAAGTATTCACGCATTTTATTATATTTATCCTAAATAACAGTAAAAAATATACTTTAAAAAGATATAATAAACTTCAAAGCATAAAAAAATCCATACTTAATAAATAAACTGCTATTTTTAAAAATTAACAACATAGATAAAATTTTTTCCTAATTAATTGTGAAACCGAAAAAAATTTTAAATACCTTTTATATCATGGTTCAAAGATTGGAACCATTGTAATAATTACAAATAAAACATTGAAATATATTTTTTTTTAATTTTTGGAAAAGTTAAAATTTTATGTACATTTTTTAAAAATAAAATAGAATTTAAGGAGGCTCCTCAATCTCCAATGTTATTTTCTAAATTGAATGGATTTTTATGAAACTTTGAAAAAATGTTCATTTTTTCGTTGCTTAAAAAAAATATAGGGTGAGCCATCAAAATTTAAAGAAATCAATATGTCAAATCATTGTTCTTATACACAGGCCTTATGTGAAAAACGCATGATGGAACTACAAATGTTATCGTAATTAAATCTCTACGCAAAGATTTTTTATAAAAAACTAGAGGGATATAGATTTTTTAATGAGGACTACAATGCAATTAAGAAAGTAGAGGGTAAGCCATCAAAATAAAGAGAAATTAAGTGTAAAAGTTGAAAATATTTGACTAACGTAGAATCGAAAGAATCAGCTGGTAAGTAGATAAGCTATGGGGTTTCTGGCTCACTGCATTTCTGGCTCACTGCATTTCTGGCTCACTACATTTCTAGCTCACTACATTTCTAACTCAGTGACTTTGAGAGTCAGGTGAGTTAGAAATGTAGTGAGCCAGAAATGCAAGTGAGCCAGAATGTCGTGAGCCAGAAATGTCGTGAGCCAAGAACCCCATAGCAAGAGGGCGAGCTGCCGGCGGCCGGCTGCGGGCTGTTGACTGCAGTATTGGCGCAGGGGAAACTATAGCTCAAGCGAGCTACAAACGACATAGGGTTTTTAGGGGAATCCCCCAATCGCATGCTTTAAACGCAATCTCTTATACTACTAAATATTCAAGCATCTAAAGCCTTTTATATTTTATATCTTTAGATGGTGTTTGTAATTTATATTTTTCATAATACTCTTTCCATGTGGTTTTCTCATCTTTCACCTTTTTATCAGGAGGAAGAAGAGGAGTGTACTCTGAAGAATTTTTAGTGTTGTAACTTGGTGTCTGTCCCATCATGAAATGAATGTGAATTATGATGTGTATGCTTTTTATAGGAAGTGGTGAGAGCCCCAACCATCGCCCTCCACCTGTGAGATACATCCATTAATCATTATCTCTCCTTTTACTTCCTATGGTAGCATAAATAAACTTATTTATTTTTAGTAAAGTATTTTTTCATAAGTCTGACATTGTGCAGAGCACAACGAGCTTTGTACGTATCATTGTGATTTGGACAAACAGTCACTAGCTTTATTTTATCAGTTGGTGGAAAACCCATTTCTGTGACGTCTCATACTTTAAACTTGAAGCGTTCTAGCCATTTTTTTCTTATACTACCCACGACAAAAATTTTGGTCGCATCATGTAAGGCTTCTCTAAGAATATTGCCTACGTCAGTATAGGGAATGGTACCAGAGTTCCATGACAGACCATGGTAGTAATACTTTAACATCGTATTTTCTTCTTTGTACTCATCCGAAAGTCTACGCCAGGAATATGGCTTATTGAAAAGGAGTACCAGAGGCTCGGTATCATCATTGAGCGGCATTATAGCCAACTCTTTAAGAATATAGTCATCACCAGACTGTTTGAAACCTTGCATATCCACCAAGTATTCCATGCTGATTAATAACTTTTTCACAGTACTAATTCACTATCTTTATTTAGACGAGTGTCTTCCCAGTCCATAACCCAATCACTGAAATCACTGAAATACAACTTCTGTATTGATTTAACGTTGTTAACAGCACACGTATTTTTATACATACAATTATGATGTGAACAAGAGTCTGTTTTAGTTAGCCGTTGATCGAAATTTGGAATACCCAGTTCACTAATATCCACAACTTTAAAATCAAATTTCTCCAACCACTCTTTTTTCACTTGACCAATCACAAAAACTTGTGTAGCGTTCTGCAGAGTTTGTCGAAGAATTTTTTCTATTTCAGTATACTCATGATCTCCAGAATTCCAAGCTAGTCCATGATAGCAAAGCTCGAGCCAGAGATTTTCACGCTTGTATTTCGTAGTTAACTTTTTCCATGGAAAAGGTGGTTTGAAAAGATGTACTGTAGGTTCAGCCTATTCAACGAGAGGAACAGCAGCCAACTCTTTTAAAACAAATTCTTTACCTGGCTTTTTAAAACCTTGTAAGTCCACTGCGTATTCCATCTTGTTGAAGAATGAGATCCCAGCTCGCGCTCGCTTTCTTATATCCTACTATCCCCACTCCTTTGCAGACTATCCCCACTCCTTTGTAGACGATCCCCTCTTCTTTGTAGACTATCCCCACTCCTTTAGACTAATTTTCTAACATCACCGCTTATGGCGTTGTATTCTATGATTCTATCATGTAAGACTATACAGTAAGCTGAAGTTCCAACTGGAAAGTTTTGTTTGGTCTCGAATTCAAGACGAACATCAACTGGAGCACTCTTTAGAGAATCATTTTGTTTTGAACAATCGATGACTATCAGTGGCATGTGATTGATATAATCTGATTTTATCAGCATTGGCTCGGACTCCTTCCCACAGTATGCATTTTGGAAATTAGCGTACATATCGTATAATATTGCATACTGATTATTGGCAATATCAAGATTCATATTTCCGTAAGGATAGTATGTAGTATTGAGAAATAGTTTTACATTGCTCAAATTGCAATGATCAAACTGACTAGCGTTAGCAGTTTTTTGTCCTTTTCGATTTGTCTGGAAACCAAGAATGATAAAACGAGGCTTCTCCAGCTGATTAGATGTTTTGACTGTCCATACATGTCTCGTTGATGCCAGTAATAATGGATATTCGTATAATTCCCAGGAACGAAAACTCATTGAGATAGGTTTATTTTTCTCGATTTGTCGAAGCATGCGAATTTTACATTCATTGGATAACTGTATGTGAGGCATAAGCCACTCGATCCTTAAAAGATCAATTTTGAAATCTTCGTAAGCATTAGTAGCATCCGGTGTTTGTATTACTGCGTTAATATCGTTCCTGGATCTCGTGAGGATAAGTTCATGTTTAACATTGACTATGATTTTGCGATAATCTTCGGCAAAGCCTAAAATCATACTGACAGGTATGAAAATATCAAAATAGCCATTGTTATTAATGATCTTCCGAGTTTCCGTTATATCAATCCAACCAGCATTTTCTAGAATCAAACTCTGACTGGGATTGAGTGATACCCAACCCTTCTTAACGGTAGTCAATCCTACATTCTTACAGCGATCGATCTCTATAGCATTAATTTCATAGCGAACTTCCTCGAATAGATGACAGATGCCGTTATTAACTAAGTTAGTTCTTACTAAAGCAGTGCCATCTTGTTGAGTTAATTTTCCCACTATGTGCAGAGAACTCCGCGAAGGCAAAAGATTTAAATCTTGATGTTGAATTGATATGCGAATTTCATCGCTATTATTGAAATTTGACGATGTGTAAGGCTGGTACGCGTGCACCTCACAGTGAGCTATTGACTCATCCAATCTTACTCCTGTCCTTATGTTTAGAATTTCCTCCATTTCTTTGAAAACAGCAAAAAATCAAGCACGTGATTTTCCACCAGGAGCTCTTATTTTTAAGCCTTGGCTTTTCAAAAACTGAATGTTCTGCCGTGTTAATACTTTGACTTGTCGATGACGACTGATGTTCGAATGCCATCTTGATTTACTTATATACCCTTTGTTATTTTTATGGTCATAAACCACACCCATTTTTTATACTGATTTAATATGTAATCTAACTGTAATAGTTTCTCTACGAAAGTTTATGAAATTCCCGTCTTGATCGACTATGCGCACTTGTAAATGATCTATGCTCTTGACGACGACTGGAAGGTAAATGACTTGTGATGGAACTTCAATGATCTTATATCCTGGTGGGACTGCAGGAAAGAATTCATGTATCGTGTGCACTTGTCGACCGTTTATATAGGCACCAGAGACGATATTGCATTCGACTCGAAGAGCGTTGACCTTCAGGATAGCTACAGGTAAATCTGAATGATTCGTGACGTCAGCAGGAAGTACACGTTTTGCGAAGCCTAACAAAGGTCCTATTGAACGTTCTGGTCGAAAATCCATCGGATGATTGCATTTTATTTCACTACAAAGTGTATTATTATTTGGTTTAATACTGATTAAGATACTTTTTGTCGTCAATGTTTCACTGAGATAGTTCTCTATATCCTCAATTTCATAACTACCAGTCGGTAAAACAATTTCTTCCTGTCCAACGTGGAATAGATTACTACCCTTGTCGATATTAGGTATAGAATTGAATGTCATAAAAGCAACTAATCCGAGAACATAATTCTTGTCAGGTGAAAGTTCAATTGGTGGAAAATACTATTCTTCCAGTACAGACGATGTGCCCGAAAGACTCAAAGTCAATGAATCTACCATGATTGTTGAACATATAATGAACAAATACTCATCATTCTTTTCTTTATATATCAAGAGTATTACTCAAGAATCTTAGACAAACATGACCACAATTAAAAGTATCAAAGTCTTGATACCTCTCAGGATTGTACTTGATGTTGTCTACTCTTAGATATGTCATTAAATCCAAAGGAGGTTGAAGATCACCGAAGCTATCGAAATAAACAACATCGTTTCCTCGTTTGCGATATGCTACCCAGTGCGTTCCAGGTCCATCTGCATCATCGAGATTAACAATAGCTGATTCTCTATAGTGCGGTCCATTAATAGGCATAGCGTTTCTCATGAATACTCCTCGAAAATTTGAGATTTTCAGGATTTTTGCATACTTGATGAGATCAGCATCGGTGAGTGCTCTTTGAGGTAATTTTACTTTGAGGATCTTTTTTTTTTTTTTAAAGAATTCTTTGGTTTCATACGAAGACCAAGACCAGTTTTATATGGTTTCAAGTAAAGACCTTTACCAAGAGCTATTTCTTCCATCTTTATATTATGTTTCTTATTTTCTTCTAATTGTTGTTTAGCAGCTTTGGAATCGTTTACCGCTTTAGCGATTCCAGCGGCACCTCCAGCTTTACCACCGACAGCACTCAAACCTGCAAAGATTGGTATAAGAAATGGTAAGAAACCTCCTACTTTCTTTGGAACTGGTAAAGTACATGGAATTTTTACATTCTTTTTACCACCTGCTTTTTTAACAGCATTACGTGCACCTTTTAGAGCTGACAAAATGGCTTTTCGAGCACATTTTGTAGGAACAATTGATTTTGATGCAGCCTTTACTATTGTATTGAAAGTAGTAGTAGAAGGCTTCCTCCTCCTCCTCCTCTTACCCTTCTTCTTCATACCCATTCCGAATTTAGACTTTACTTTCATAATGTTTTTAATTGCAAATGCAGCTGCTTTTTCTCCAAAGCTAGCGTCTTTTGATGAAATTCTTTGATTAGCTTTTCCAGCTAAAATTCTATCAGAAGCGTTTCTGGCTTCTATGTTTTCACGATTCTGTGAATAAGCAATATCGTGCTCTTTACAAGCTCTATCGAGAGGATTGATTCCTGGATCACCTTTAGCTAAACGTTTGGCTAATCTTGTACCACAGTATTGGTAGCCGGGTATATGAAGTTCGATTGGAAGACTATTAAGAAGCTTGTTGACAAAACCACGACCGCGTCGTCGTTGACTATATACGATCATCACACTTCCAAGACTAAATGAAGACTGAGGCATTGGGTATAAAAGCCCTGTATTTATAGCTGGCCAAGCATTCGTACGTTAGACGTGCTGTCATAATGAATTTCAAAGAACAATCCGTTAAGCTGCCGATAGAAAATTTCGACACTATCGTGGAGCATGAGAAGGAATTAAAGAGGCATGGAGACTTACTTCCAAACAGTATTCGAGCTGTATTTTGCGGTCCATCAAATTGTGGTAAAACCAATAGTCTGTTAGCACTAATAACACATCTCAACGGTCTCAGGTTTGAAAACGTTTATGTGTACTCCAAGTCTTTGAATCAACCAAAGTACAAGTTTTTGAAAGACCTTCTAGAGCCTTTAGAAGATGTACAATACTTTCCCTTTAGTGAACATGAATCTGTTGTAGCCCCTGATAATGCGCTTCCAAATTCCTGCCTGCGAAAAACAAGATAACATCAGAGCTTACTTCTGTATGGGCAGGCACAAAGAAGTTGATTGTTTCTATCTCTGTCAATCTTATGCACGAATTCCAAAACATCTAGTCAGAGACAACGTCAATTTGTTGGTGATTTTTCGACAAGATGACGTCAATTTGAGACACTTATACGACGATCACGTCAATTCTGACATGACTTACGCCCAATTCAAAGAATTATGCTCCAAGTGTTGGACTGATGATAAATACGGATTTTTAATAATCGACAAAGATAGTTTGATCAATTCTGGTAGATATAGAAAAGGCTTCGATTGTTTTGCTATAAATATAGCGCGCACATAGTCCTAAGAAAACAATTCATCGTTGTATGTTGAAGCGTCAACATGGCTGACATTAGACGAAAGAAAGATGTTCTACATCAACTTGTACAAGCACGCAATGCAGTTAAACGAAAATATAACTTGCTGAAGTTTGGAAAAGAGAATATTGAAAGAGCATTTGGCGAGACATTCAAACCAATCGTTGATCCTCTTCAGAAACTCGTTGCTACTACTGAGAAAAATAATGATTTTATACGTGACATAGCAAAAAATAAAAAAAAAGTCATAAAAAACAATGATACTTATTCCTCCTTCTTGCAGCCTTCTTCTCCTTCCTCTTCATCAATTGATGATGATGCTATAGATACGTCATTAAACGATACTATTCGACAAGTTGATACGGAATATGAATCAGCTACAAGTGAGCAGGAATTAGAAAAAAAAGAAGATGATTTATTGCTTAATAATAAATACATTCATATGCTCAATGAGGATCAATCAAAACAATTGGATAAAGTTTATGGAGTACGCAAGGAAGGTAATAATTACTTAATTGGTGACTCACCTCTATTTTTCGAATATAAAAACATTCGTATAAAAGATCAAAAATATCCAAAAACTAAAGGATTGTTAGAATTGTTAATTACGAAAAATCCCGATAGAGGTCAGATAAACACCAATGATATGCAAAATTACAAGAAGATTCTTGAAACTACTAATGCTCACAAACGACGCTACAAAAGTGATGAGTCTATTCGTACGCACAAAAGTAAGAAATTCGACAGTATCATTAGTCCTTTGTTTTCATTGAAAAAAAGAGGAGGATCATTACCTCGATATAAAATTGCAAGAAGAGATACGAGAATGGATTACATATATTGGGATGATCCAAACGAACTCGTTGATAGACTTCGATTACTCATTGCTGAAAGAGAAGCTGGAAACCCTAGTCATACAAATGAGATACATTCAATTATAGAAGAGTTACGTAAAGGAGGTTATATATATTGAGGTGTAGACACCTATACCATGCATTATCAAAATGAGCGTTGATGTATTCGGACGTAATCTCAAACGAAATGAGGGTAGTCGAGGACCTCCGGGTATTGGCTATAAACTCACAAAAGATGGACAATACGATATGGAAAATAAGAGGCTTTATAATCTCGCATCACCTAATCAACTCAATGAAGCTGTAAATTTAGATACTTTACAGCGTATCGTACGTTTGGAAGTTCAAAAATTATTAGATTCAATATCTAGTTTGAGAAGTGATCTCAATAACCTAGATAAAATTGTAGAGGTGCATAGAGACGAGCTAGATAAGAAATTCATACAAAGCCAGTTGGAGCTTGAGACTATAAAAGGAGGCATTATCTGTGTTAGTGCAAAACAGTCAATCGATAACCATCGATGGAACAACTTGTAGAAGAGCTTCACAAGCCAGCACGTCGTAATTATCCTCGCCGAAAGTTTGATGTGCGAGGTTTGAATGAGACATGGCAAGCTGATCTGGTAGAGATGCAACCTTATTCTCGAGAAAACAAAGGCTACAAATACATGCTCACTGTTATAGATATTTTTTCCAAATACGCGTGGGCAGTCCCGGTTAAAAATAAAACTGGCGTAGAAGTCTCTGCAGCAATGAGATCTATATTATCAAAAGGCAGAGTGCCTAAGAATCTTCACACCGACAGAGGCAAGGAATTCTATAATTCAGATTTTCAAAGACTGATGCGCAAGTACAAGATTAATCTATACTCAACATATAGCAGTTTGAAGGCATCGATCTGCGAACGTTTCAGTCGCACTTTGAAAAATCTTATGTGGAAAAAGTTTAGCTTACGTGGTAATTACAAATGGTTGGATATCTTACCTGAATTAATAGCAGCTTATAATGAACGTAAGCATCGTACCATCGGAATGAAGCCTAAAGATGTAACATCTGTTAATGAAGCCCAAGTTTTGTTAAAATTTGCTCATAAACGCAGTACCATGAAGAAGAAGACAAAGTTTAAAGTCGGTGACAAAGTCCGTGTTAGCAATGCGAAGCACGTCTTTAAGAAAGGATATACTCCAAACTGGTCGACGGAAATATTTACAGTTGTACGGGTAGCAGCTACTGATCCAACGACGTATCATTTGAAGGATTATCAAGATCAACTCATCTCCGGTGGTTTCTATGCAGAGGAACTGCAGAAGGCCAAGTATCCAGACATTTATCTCGTAGAAAAAGTTGTCAAAAGACATGGAAATCAAGTATTTGTCAAATGGCTAGGTTTTGACAGTTCTCATAACAGTTGGATTAATAAAACAGATATTTAATAAATTATATATATATTAATTATAAAAATAGTTTAAAAAGAAAATTGTATTTTTTCAAGTATGATAAAGAATGTTATTTTTTGTAAAGGATTATCAAATAAATGTGAACACACAAATTGAGTGACAAATTAAAGAGTATTTATTTTGAAAAAAAAACTTATTTTACATGCTTTGTTGACTAGAATATACTCGATTTTAGCTAGTCGGCTAAAGTTTTCTATATTTATCATAACATATATATATACTAATACTATTAAATTTTAACACACTTATTTACACTTATTACTTAAACACTAGAAAACTCAATCTTGTAATCACCTTTGTAGGTTATAAATAGTTTAAGCTTATTTGCTGCTGCAGAAATCTTATTAAATAAATCCTCATTCTTCACTAAAGCATCAGATACTCTCTTAGGCAAGAATATATCAAATTTATTCTCGATGACAGCTACAGTTTTACAATCATATCTGGTAGTCACCTTTTTGAGCGCGAACACCATGTAATTATGACCTTCATCGAGCTCAGTCAACTTTTTAGTTGGAAGAAAGCCTCCTTGAGCGATATTATTAATCTCGTTAAGATCCATCATTAAAAAAATTATTAATATTTAGAATTTATCTTATGTGCTAGAGAAAATTAAAGAAAAAAAAAATATTTTACTAACCTCGATTTAGTTTTTTCAAAAGTTTCTACTCCTTTTAGTTGCTGGTTCTGGAAGCTCAGGTCTCTGATGCAGGCTTCGTTCAACTTCTTTGATGATAGGAGATGTTCTCGATGGCTCTTCAGTTGACTGAATGAGTTCTGGCGTGCGAGACCTCTGCTCATATAGATCTCTCCCCACTTCTACTCCATCTCCCTTCTCTTGCGAGTATTGACCAAGAGTTTGAATCTGAAAAACTTGCCAAACATTCTTTGCATGTTGGTAGTCCTCAAGAGTGATATCGTCTTCGTACAAGCTGCTGGAGAAATCTGCTCTCGACGGTAGGTCAGTCTCATCAAGCTTCTCTAAGGATGACACATAGTCATAAGGAAAAACACCTTTTCTTTTCAGTAAAGTGATTTGTTCAGAAGAGAATCCATCATCCTGATGAAATATTCGATCAACAGTGTCGAGCCTCTCCAAGTATGATGCGAGTTTTTCTAGAGACGATGGCATAAACTTGAATGAATCAATGAATCGTAAATTCATATCTGTACCCTCTACGAATTTGGTAAACGAGATGTACTCTTCTTTCGTATGAGGTAAAAGAAGCACTCGTCCTGGAAAACTGATCGCTAACTCCATGATAAACAAATGCGCATCATAACCACTCAAGTTGTGGAAAATTACTGGTATAGTTCGTGAGTCTATGTAATTTAGATTACACGAGTTATGTGCAGGACCTCTGTATCTGAAAATAAAATTTTTTTTTAATAATTTATCAAATATATTTTATATATAATATTGTGAAAAAGTCAAATACTTACTCTCCAGTGAAATGACAATGATCTCGAATCTTATGATCATCTGGTCTAAAAATTTTTGAGCAAATATAGCATGAACGAGCTCTAGCAAAATCTGCTTTTTCTTGATCTGTCAATTCCTTCATAGGTTGAGGGTTCTGATACATCTCGTTCAATTCCAAAGCTAAAGAACGAAGATTTTTTACGAACCACTTGGCTGGAGCTTTATCTTCCTCTCTTTGCTGTCGATAGCTTTTGTATACTCAACGAGTCTTGTCATAGCTGCATTTGACAAACAATCCTATGCTGAAAGCTTCGTGACGTTGATATTTCCGCTCGTCATCGACAGGATGTAATAAGCACTCAAAGTCAGCATATACCACAAAAGGTACTCGATTATTGCAAGCAAAGTTTTTAAACCGTAACACATTGTCCTTTTCACTAGGAAGCACAATTTTACATTCGTTCACTTTCTCGCAATCGATTGCATGTATAGCCAGTTTTTCAGCTGTGTAAAAGAAATGCAAACAGCGGTCACAAATATGTATTCTACTTCTATGAGAAGTACACTGACTTTTCACTAATCGAGAAAGATTTTTTATCCAGACATAATGAAAGGTGTGTGGCCTATCAAAATCATCAAGTTCATCTTCTTGTTCATCATCGTCTTCATCAATATAAAAATTTTCCACAAGAAGCAAGTTCACGTGTTTATTTTTTTTCTGCGCTGTGAGATGGAGTGGTAGAACTTCATAGGTTTCACGTTTCTTTTTCAAAATATACACGTTCACTGAAATATCATTTTGCTTTTCGAATTTCTTAACTTGTTTTGGTTGGACTGGGAATTGTATTCCACTAAAATCATATTCATTTTCATATCTTAAATAAGATGAGACACGTTCCATATTTTTCTGTACTGGATGCATTGCTGATATGATGGCCCATTTGAAGCACTGTTCGTCTTGATTCTGAACGTTTACACATGCTTTCTTTTTCTTAATGAATTCAGGCAAGTTGACATAAGAACTACCAGTCATAGGATTATACTTGTTTATATTGACTGTTAAATTAATGATGGATCGCAAAGACCAGCCTGAATCCTGTTCCTCAAATTCTTCCATTTCAGTGCTGATAACTTGTTCAATGTTTTTCATAAACCACTCGTTCAAGTCAGTTGAAGAGTAGATTGGAACTGCCTTTGTATTAAAGTATTTAATATCAGAAAGTTCACTATCATTCTTAACTACTGCATAGTTGGCGCTCAACACAGTATTCACTTTCACCGAATTCTGCTCTTCAAGTGTCTTTTGTACTTGAGGAATAAACAGCTTTTTTGCATCTTTTAAAAAAGTCTTAATGTCAGTGTGTTTAAAATTAGTAACTACGCCACTTTTAATTCGATTTTCGAAAGCGCTGTTCACATTGTTCCAAGTTACTGCTTGAGCGTTGGCAGTACCTCCGTCCTCAACTGCTACACCTCCACCAACCACTACATTGTTCTCAGAGACTGGTCTCTCATTAGCTTCATTACTTGTATGTGAAGTCTCAAGAGCAGGTATTTCGTTGACTATATCAGTCTCGAGCATTGGCAACTGTCGCAACAAATGTAAAATACTTTGAATCAATGTTCTAGCAGCTTGAAGTTTCTGCTTGTTCGCCACGGACAGACTTGGATCTTGAGCCAAGATGTTTGCCTTGTTAAGGTTTTCTTCACCAAGACTCAACCATCTCCTTATGTCATTAGCACTAGCTTCACCAGCTAATGCATAATTGTACGACTTAAGAAGCAGGAGAGATATGTCCTTGAAGTACTGGGCCATGATCTGCTTCTCACTGCTTCAATCGATGAACTGTGATTTTTTCGCTCAACTCATCGCCTTTTATCTCAGCTCACGAATGACTGGGGCTAAAAAGTACTGTGGTGGGGGAAGAGCAAAAGTAATGTAGGCAGGGAAGGGGGACTAGAAGCAAGTGGGGATAAAGTCGAGATCGCGAGAGTATTTAAGAAGATGCTCGCAGAGTTACAAATCATTCTTCTACAGAGCTCACTGAAGGAACCATCAAAATGAAGTACATCGTCGACGTCCAGGGTTTCAAAATAACATTGAACGAGTTTTCAAGGAGGTCGCCATAGTAGCTCTCGAAGAAGACGCCATTCCATCGGTCTTCTTATTCAAGCCACCTTACAAATGGGAGCTCTTGTTGGAAAAGAACAAGAGTGAAAACCGCTGGCTTGAGCTCAATTTTCATGGTATACTATGGAGATGGGGCAATGTCGCTTACAAGGATGTTGGTAGAACTCTTCGCACCATCCTTGATGGCACGGACGTCTACGTCAAGGGAATCGAGAAAGCCAAATGGATGAGAAGAATACTGTCTGATCAGTACGACCAAAACTTATACTAAATTTGAATAATTAAAAGAAATATACTTACCTTTTATTTTTTTTATTTTCTTATTACAGATTGGTTCACAACATCGAGGACGATGGATGCCCTTCGTTCAAACAGCTTCCGATGGATAGTAGCCCATGCACCAATCATCTTCGGCACATCGATGCAGTGTGTGCATTTAGAAACGTACAAGCGATGAAACGATGGATGCTCGATAATCGAATGCACAAAGAGATTAATATTTTGTACAATTAATTCTTTGTTATGGTTTTTTTTAATAAATGGTTTTTTTATTTGCAAAATTGTTGAATTATTTAAACCTACTATCCTCTAAATTTAATTTTTTTATACTTAGTAATAAATTATTTACATTAAAATCCATTTTATTACAGTTAATTAAGTATTAGTGTAAATTTTGTATGTTCTACATAATCTCAGCTAACTTTCAGCTATAACTTTATTTTATGAAATTTTAAAGTAAATTGGCTATAGTTTTAAAAAACTTATTTTTCTTAATATACTAGCTAAACATAACTATTAGTTAAAATTTTAGAGTTTAAAGTCTTTTAGATTCAAAGATATGAGGTATTAAATGAAAAGAATAACAGTGGTTAAGCTCAGTCCTTCTAGTTTTTCAAATTTCAGATTTCTTAAATCGAGATAATAAAATATTTTTTTCATAATTGAACTTAAAAATTAAATTAATTTTAGCAAAAAAGTATTAAATTGTAAATAATAGTTCTTTCGTTCAAAGATCTTAATTTAGATTATAACATTTTTTCATAAAATTTAAAAAATATAACAGCTATGCTTTTGAAAAGTATTTTCCATTAATCTACTAGTTGAAACTAACTTTGAGTTAAAATTTCAAAGCTATAAGGCTCTTAGATCAAAAGATATGGAATAATCTTTAAAATGGCAACGACTCAGGTCATTTTTTTCAGATAATGAGTTTTAAGACTTTTTAAAAGCTTTAAGAAACTTAGATCATGTCTATAAAGTATTTTTTATATAATTTAATTAAAATATCAATTGAACCATAACAAAAAATGTCTAAGTGTAAATTTACTTGTTTTTTCTTCCAAAAAAGTGATTTTATGAGAACTTTTTTTTCTGGAATTTGAAAATAATCCAACTATGGGTTCAACAAGTATATTTTATTAATGTAATGGTTGAAACCAACTACTAGTTAAAATTTGATGCTTATAAGTCTCTTAGATCAAGAGATATGAAATAATTTAAAATGAAAAGCCGAGTGGTCTATTTTTCAAATATTCAGTTTTAAGGCTTTCTGACAATTTTAAACATTGTTTATAAGATATTTTATCTATAATCTTGTTTAAATATTAAATTAATCATTGCAAAAAACAATAACTAGATGTAAAACTTTGTTTTTCTTCAAAAACTCATTTTACGCAGAAGTTTGTTTTTTGAAATTTAAAGTTTTCTAGCTATAGGTACAACAAGAAGCTACATTAAGCTACTAGTTGAAACCTTTTATGAAGCTACTAGTTGAAACCTTTCATGAAGCTACTAATTGAAACCAACTACTAGTTACATTTTCATATATGTCACTTTAATCAATAGATAAAAAACATTATGAGAGAATGATATACATATCCCTACTGAAAAAAAAAAGCCAAGTGATTAATTACTTGATTTATCAGGTGATTAATCATATAATAAATAAGATGATAAATCAGATGATAAATCAAGTGATTAATCACTTGGTTTTTTTCAGTAGGGATATATATATGTATATATATATATATATATATATATATATATATATATATATATATATATATATATATATGTTAACTACACACACACATGCACATATTCAGATAAAAGAAAAAACAGTTTGTTCCATATTTTAATATTTTTTCTGACCCTCATAAGGACCAATTTAATTTGAAATAAATAGTGAATTATGCAAAATTAACCTAAAATAGATAAGAAAAGTATTAATGAAAAATAGCGATCACCTTCTATGAAGAGATCTGACTATCTTTCATCAATTAAGAATACTATAAAACAACGATCACCTTTTAAGCAAAGAGATCTGGTTGTTTCATATAATGAAAAGAGAAAAAAGTATTGAATGAAAAATAGCGATCACCTTCTATGAAGAGATCTGACTGTCTTTCATCAATTAAGAATAATATAAAACAACGATCACCTTTTAAGCAAAGAGATCTGGTTGTTTCATATATAATGAAAAAAGAAAAAAAGTATTAAAGGAAAAATAGCGATCACCTTCTATTAAGAGCTCTGACTATCTTTCAATTAAGAATAATATAAAACAACGATCACCTTTTACGCAAAGAGATCTGGTTGTTTCATATATAATGAAAAGAGAAAAAAGTATTAAATGAAAAATAGCGATCACTTTCTATGAAGAGATCTGACTGTCTTTCATCAATTAAGAATAATATAAAACAACGATCACCCTTTACGCAAAGAGATCTGGTTGTTTCATATATATAATGAAAAAAGAAAAAAAGTATTAAATGAAAAATAGCGATCACCTTCTATGAAGAGATCTGACTATCTTTCATCAATTAAGACTAATATAAAACAACGATCACCTTTTAAGCAAAGAGATCTGGTTGTTTCATATAATGAAAAGAGAAAAAAGTATTGAATGAAAAATAGCGATCACCTTCTATGAAGAGATCTGACTGTCTTTCATCAATTAAGAATAATATAAAACAACGATCACCTTTTAAGCAAAGAGATCTGGTTGTTTCATATATAATGAAAAAAGAAAAAAAGTATTAAATGAAAAATAGCGATCACCTTCTATGAAGAGATCTGACTATCTTTCAATTAAGAATAATATAAAACACCGATCACCTTTTACGCAAAGAGATCTGGTTGTTTCATATCCCGGTCAAAAAAGGTTAGCTATAAAATATAGCTAAAAAAATATTTAAATATATAGCTGTATCGAGCTGTATTTACAGCTATATCGATGTGTTTTTTTAGCTGTTTTTTATAGTTAAAAATGTACTTAATTTTATAGTTAATAATTTCGTTAGCTACCGAAAATATTAATAGCTACTTTTTCAACTATATTTTATAGCTATTATTATAGTTAAAAAAAACACTTAAATTTTTAGTGTATTTATACCCGGTCAAAAAAGGTTAGCTGTAAAATATAGCTAAAAAAATAGTTAAATATATAGCTGTATCGTGCTTGTTTTACAGCTGTATCGATGTGTTTCTTAGCTGTTTTTTATTGTTAAAAATGTACTTAATTTTATAGTTAATAATTTCATTATACCGGAAATATTAATAGCTACTTTTTCAACTGTATTTTATAGCTATTATTATAGTTAAAAAAATACTTAAATTTTTAGTGTATTCCCCACTAGAAAAGTTTGTGTTGATTCAGTACTGATTTTACACTGATATCAGTATGTGATTTGTATTTCATCAACGTAAAATCCACATGGTACTTACACGAAATTCGTACTGAGCGAACTCTGAAAGTAGTCTCAAAACGCAATGCGAATAAAGTACGAAATTCATACTAATCAAGCACAAATACTAAATAAAATACGTATAAAATCAGTACTGAATCTGCGAATGCATATTTAGGTAAATATGAAGTGAACTCACTCAGAGCATAATCAGTATAAAATCAGTATGCCATTTATACAATTGTTATGCAACGTATGCACCAAATATTATTGAAATAAATAGTGGATTCGTATTAAATCTCCGTAAAATATGTACAAATTATTAAATCACTGTAAAAAATTGAGAATAATAAGATAAACTCAGCATGGATTGAGTACAAAAACCGAACGAAATTAATACCCATCGAAAACCAAATGTTTACGGAATCTTTCAGCAATACATAAAAGATATATACTAATATTACATAAATTTTATACGAATTTTAAAACTGGGCCTACAGACGGAATAATAATAGCATCCTAATACGGATTCAGTACAAAATCTGTACGAAAACAGAACAAAATCAATGCGAAATGTTCTCAAAATAAGTGCTGAATCAGTGCTGACTTTCAATAAAATATGTACGATATTTAAGATTTAAATGAAAAAAGTTGACTAATGAAATAAGCTCAGTACGCATACAGCATGAAAACCGTACGGAATTATTACAAACTGAAAACCAAATATATACGCAATCTATTAACAATACATAACTGATATATACTAATATTACATAAATTTTGTAAAAATTTTAAAACTGGGAGCTACAGACGGAATAATAATAGCATCCTAATACGGATTTAGTACAAAATCTGTATGGAAACAGTACAAAATCAATGCGAAATGTTCTCAAAATAAGTGCTGAATCAGTACTGAATTTCAATAAAATATGTACGATATTTAAGATTTAAATGAAAAAAGTTGACTAATGAAATAAGCTCAGTACGCATACAGCATGAAAACCGTACGGAATTATTACAAATTAAAAACCAAATATATACGCAATTTATTAACAATACGTAAAAGATATATACTAATATTACATAAAATTTGTACGAATTTTAAAACTGGGGCTACAGACGGAATAATAATAGCATCCTAACACGGATTCAGTACAAAATCTATACGGAAACAGAACAAAATCAATGCGAAATGTTCTCAAAATAAGTGCTGAATCAGTACTGAATTTTAATAAAATATGTACGAGTTTTAAGATTTGAATAAAAAAAGTTGACAATGAAATAAGCTCAGTACGCATACAGCACAGAAACCGTACGGAATTATTACAAACTGGAAACCAAATATATACGCAATCTATTAACAATACATAGTAGATATATACTAATATTACATAAAATTTGTACGAATTTTAAAACTGGGGCTACAGACGGAATAATAATAGCATCCTAACACGGATTCAGTACAAAATCTGTACGGAAACAGAACAAAATCAATGCGAAATGTTCTCAAAATAAGTGCTGAATCAGTACTGACTTTCAATAAAATATGTACGATATTTAAGATTTAAATGAAAAAAGTTGACTAATGAAATAAGTTCAGTACGCATACAGCATGAAAACCGTACGGAATTATTACAAACTGAAAACCAAATATTTACGCAATCTATTAACAATACATAAAAGATATATACTAATATTACATAAATTTTGTACAAATTTTAAAACTGGGGCTACAGACGAAATAATAATAGCATCCTAATACGGATTCAGTACAAAATCTGCATGGAAACAGTACAAAATCAATGCGAAATGTTCTCAAAATAAGTGCAGAATCAGTACTGAATTTTAATAAAATATGTACGAGTTTTAAGATTTAAATAAAAAAAGTTGACAATGAAATAAGCTCAGTACGCATACAGCACAGAAACCGTACGGAATTATTACAAACTGGAAACCAAATATATACGAGTAGATAGGCTATAGGCATACTGGCACACCCGGATTGTAGCACACCCCCTCTCCTCCCCCAAGTGTGTTAGAATCCGTGTCGTTTAAAATACATGTGAATTCCTCCCCCCTGTTTAAAAAATGAAAAAGGATAAAACACTTGTCTCCCTCCACTAAGTGTGTTACAATCCGGTCTATTTAAAATACGTATAAGTCTTCCCTTCCTTAAAAAAATGTATTTTCTTTTAGGAAAGGGCTAGCCCTTCTCTCTTCTTATTTTTAAGGAAAGGATAGATCGCCGCCCACTGTATGTTCTATTTTGGGGACGCAGAAAAATTGACCTACTCTTAGAAGAGAGGGAAAGGGCAGACCTTTTACGCAGTGCTGGTCTACTATGCGTTTTCTTTGACATTGCATGAAAATTTACCTGCTTTTAGAAGAGAGAGAAAGGGGCGACCTGTCTCTAAATGCAGTACACTGTGTGTGTTCTTTTTTAAGTCACAGGTGCATGAAAATAATGAATTGCGCCTTTTTTTTAGGATATAGTACATAAGCAAAGCTATAAATTTGCCTTCTATTATATTTTTTAAGTCACTGTTTTTGAAAGATTATTTTTTGTTCTTTTTTTGAGAGAAAAAGATTCATTGAAAGGGTCAGCTACCTTTTCTTTTCTTGTTTTAAAATAGAGAATCCTTATTTGAAGAAAATATACGAGGTTTTACTCTGTTAAAAAGGAAAATGCTGTTTTGAAAATGTTTCTTTTATATTCACAGGTGCATGTCGGCTTTCTTGAGAAAAAGTATCTTGCAGGGGGTCAAAGATTTCACGTGCGAAAGTTTTTTAAGATGAAGAGACATTTATTGAAAGGGTTACTTGTATTCTTTTTTAACTTCTAAGATATTGTCTTAAGTTACTTTTTGTAAAATAAAATCTTTTTGGAGAAAAAAGATTTATTGAAGGGGTCAACTACCTTTTTTCTTATTTTAAAATAGAGAATCCTTATTTGAAAAAGAAAATATACGAGGCTTTACTCTGTTAAAAAAGGAAAATGCTGTTTTGAAAATGTTTCTTTTATATTTACAGGTGCATGTCGGCTTTCTTGAGAAAAAGTATCTTGCAGGGGGTCAAAGATTTCACGTGCGAAAGTTTTTTAAGATGAAGAGACATTTATTGAAAGGGTTACTTGTATTCTTTTTTAACTTCTAAGATATTGTCTTAAGTTACTTTTTGTAAAATAAAATCTTTTTGGAGAAAAAAGATTTATTGAAAGGGTCAACTACCTTTTCTCTTATTTTAAAATAGAGAATCCTTATTTGAAGAAGAAAATATACGAGGCTTTACTCTGTTAAAAAAAAGGAAAATGCTTTTTCGAAAATATTTCTTTTTTCACAGGTGTATGTCTGTTTTCTTAAGAAAAAAGTATTTTGCAGGTGGTCAAAGATTTGACTTGCGAAAGTTTTTTGAGATAAAGAGTTATTTATTGAAGGATCAGTTGTATTGTTTTTTATGTATCAAAAAAAAGCAATGAATGCTTGAAGAAGATATATGAGACCCACCACTGCAAAAAATAAAATCTTTTTTCTTTTAAAAAATATTTTTCTTGATCCAGGTGTGTGTGTAAATTTCCTTAAGAAAAAACAGCTTTTTGCAGGCGATCGGAAATTTCACAAGCAAAAGTTTTTTCAGAAAAGAGTTATTTATTGAAAGGGTCATAAAAATTAAATTTTTAGGCGTGTTTGTGCCCAACGGAGGATGGATGAAATTTCTCTAAGGGAGGTGTTTAATTTTTGGAGGGAAGTTTTTTTCACCAATCATAGGTTTTTTTTTTAATAAAAGAAAATCGGAAAGCCTAAATTTTCGTATATAAACTCTGACACGTGCCATAGTTTATCAGTTCTAAAATTTTTCAACTTTTCTTGTTCACAAGAAAAAAAGGTTTTAAATAGAAGAAAAAAAATGGATAATAATAATCCAAATAACCATATTGAAGTGCTTCGAGAAGAACCTGTTTGGGATCAACGTGAGGACAGAAATCACTTTCTCGACAACCTTAGGATAGTTCGCGAAAACGAATCAGCCTGTTTAGAGGAGGAACATGCTGTAGCATCAGCTACAACCGACTATCCTGAAGAGGTTGAAGTTATGGGAGAAGCAGAACATATGTACCAGGTAAGATTAGAGGTCGAAGATAATGCTGTACAATGGGCGCAGAAAGCTGAAGATAGACGGCAGCGAGGAGCGCGAGAAAGGCGCGAATTCCGTCAATTTGCAAGAGTCGAGTTCCGTAGACGCCGTGACTCTTATTCTTCTGGAGAGGAAGAAGAAGATAGACATCGGGTATGTATTTTAAAAATTATTTTTTTTTATTATAATTATTCAAAACTGGTAACATCATTACTTTCTTTTTTATTTACAGTCTCCTACGAGAGAGTTGCCGTCAATGCCTGAATTATATAGGGATCTTCGTCTTGCAGAACAGGTGTGTTAAAATTTTTTTTTATGTGTTGTTTAGTTTCATATTTATTTTATTCTATTTAATTTTTGTATTTATTTTCATGTTGATTTCATTTTGTTCAATTTCATATTTATTGTCTTATTGATATTTTATTTGATTTTTATATTTATTTAATTTCTTTTGAACATTTGTTTAATTTTTCCAGCAAGCTCAAGTAAGGAATCTTGAAAGAGCTGCACGCAGATCTAGAAGGATGCAACGTTATACAAATCGTGCACGTAGATATGTACAGATGCAGAGGCCTGAAGATATATATGATACCAGTACAGAAGAGGATAGTAGTGGAATTGATTCAGGAATGGAAAGTGATCCTAATTTCATCGACGACTCCGAATGCGCGCCGCGACCCATAAATCTGGAAGTATACAACAGGTGTAACCATCTAACTGCTAGAGAGATTAGTGAAGCAAAAAAGACACATGCACGGGTAAGTTTTATTCATTATAATTATTTTTATTATTATTACAATTGCTTTTTCATAGAAAAAGCATTGTATCGATAAAAAAATTTTTTCAATTTTTTCATTAATGTATGTATGTGTGTGTGTGTGTGTGTGTGTGTGTGCGCGCGTGTGTGTGTGTGTGTGTGTGTGTGTGGATGTATGATTTCAGTTAGTAAACTGTATCTCGAAAACTACTCGATGGATTTGCTTCTAATTTTGCATGGAATTTAGTTTTTTGACTAACATTTCGATTTTTCGTTTTTTGTTTACTACTCGATGAATTTGCTTCAAAATTTGCACGGAAATTATTTGTGATTGCCCGGATAAAATAAATTTTTAAAAACTGATTTTCTTAGCTTAGTTTTAATTTTAGAGCATTTTGAAATTAAAAAAAAAAATGTTTCTATTTATTAAGCCAATAAAATCTTAAAAACTATTCGATGGATTTACTTCAAATTTTCCATACAATTAAATTTTTCGATCAACTGGTGCGGAAGCTATTGAGAATTAGTTTTCTTAGCGTAGTTTTTTTTAGAATCATTTTAAGAATTTTTAGAAAATTTCGATTTTTCATTTTTTTTTGTATTTTACGTAAACTACTCAAAGAATTTGTTTGAAAATTTGAATGGAACTTAATTTCGACTGCCAAAAGTATAAAAAATTTTGTAAACTAATTTTCTTAGCACACTTTTAATTTTAGAGCATTTTTAAAATTTTTATTTTTTCTATTTTACGAAAATCATTTGATAGATTTGCTCCAAAATTTGTATGCAATATATTCGCTACTGTCTGAGGAAAACAAGCTTTGGAAAACTAATTTTCTCAGCGCAGTTTTAATTTTAGAGTACTTTGAAAATTTTCAAAAAAATTTTTATTTTTCATTTATTTTTTATTTTGCGTAAACCATACTATAAATTTTCTCCAAAATTTTTATACAATTAATTCGCTATTGTCTGAAAAAAATAAGCTTTTGAAAACTAATTTTCTTAGCGTGGTTACAATTTTAGAGAATTTTATAGATTTAAAAAAAAAATTTCGATTCTTCTTTTCTTATTTTTTTTATTCTACGTAAAGTACTCGATAGATTTGTTCTAAAAATTGACAGTTAGATCTCTAAAATCACTCGATGGATTTGCTTCAAATTTTGTATACCATCTATGTTTTTGTATAACTAGACGGGAAGCTATTGAAAATTGGTATTCATAGAGTAGTTTTTTTATAGAGCCATAAATATAAACTGTATTTATATATAAATATGATTGCATTTTATAAAGATTAGAAATTTTGTTGTCATCATTCTTTTTATTACTACATTATATCATTTTTTCAATAGAACAAATTTTTTTGTATTACTTGATGATTTAAAATAAAATTATAAATGATGAAAAAGCAAACAGCTGGCATATATGTTCGAAATTTATAAAGTACAATATGAGTAAATATTAATGTTAGACAATTTTTTAATATTAAAATCACATTTAAATAAATATAAAAAAAATTAATGAAACTCAAAGAGCTCTATGAGAAAGCATTCCGCCAAAGCACTTGGCAGCGTTTTGTTATTAATACTACGAAAAATTTAATTTTGTAGATCCATATTCGAAATATATTTTTAAAAATTAAACATGGTGAAGACATGGATGCCACCGCATGTTTAATTAGAGAAGGACTACTTCTCCTTGAAAAATGGGCCTGAAGTAAGCTTGTAAGTATTAATATTTTTATTTTTTTTTTTCAAACACATCAAATATCTGAATTGTTTTTTTTTTGTTTTAGTTATTGGAACTTGCGAATACTATATTTTCAAGTATTGGACACGTGACCTTCATAGCGCTTCCCTTAAGGATCTCAAAGAAAGAATGGCAAGATAGTGCTGAAGTTTGGCGATTTTACTTAAAATTGCATAAATATTTAGAATATCACAAGAAAAATTTAAATGTTTTATTGATTAGACGAGGAAATCGTTCGCGAACATACTATTCACGTTCTCGATATTGTCAAAATTTTCATTAACTGTAATTTAATGTTTTATAATTGTAGTAAAATGAAAAAGTATGTAAAAGTATGGAAAAGTATGGAAAGGTATGAAAAAGTATGGAAAAAGTATGGAAAAGTATGAAAAAGTATAGAAAAAGTATGGAAAAGTATGAAAAAGTATAGAAAAAGTATGAAAAAGTATGGAAAATTATAGAAAAGTATGGAAAAGTATGAAAAAATAAAATATACACATCAAATTATTTTTCAAATTATTTATTGAAAACTGTACATAATAAGAATGTATGAATGAATGAAAATTATTAAACATTATGCAATTGTTTTTATTTATCACCACCACTTATAATTATTATTATATTTACATTGAATCATAAAAAGAAAATTTCAACAATAAAAATAAATATATATAACTTAAATTAATAAACATAATAAAATTAAATTTTTCTTTTTTTATTTATTACACTAAAATACGTTGTGAAATACATCTTAGCTTATTCAAATAATCTCATTTTTATCTATCCAACTATTATGCTTGTTACTTAGACCTAACTACTTAACATATACACGTTTACCACTTTTCTTTAAAACTTTTTCTACTAAATAAATTTCTGGATACACAGTCTTTTGAATTTCCGTTTCATAAAAGCCGCCGGAGACTGGTTCATCATAATAATCTTTGACGTGGTAAGTTATAGGATTGGTTTTCACAACTCTTGTTATTGTGAAAATTTCAGTAGACCAATTTGGTGTATAACCTTTTTCAAAAACTTGTTTTATCTTACTTATTCGCACTTTATCTCCTACTTTGAATTTTGGTTTTTTACAGGTTTTTTTGCTTTCTCATAGAGAAAGCATTGTATTATAAAAAAAATTTTTTTTATTTTTTCATTAATTTGTACATATTTAGACTCAGGGAGTCGAAAAAAGTGGTTTCCAGAAAATGTCTGTATGTGTGTGTGTCTGTGTGTGTGTGTGTCTGTGTGTGTGTGTGTGTGTGTGTGTGTGTGTGTGTGTGTGTGTGTGTGTGTGTGTGTGTGTGTGTGAGTGGCAGAGTGTAATGTGTAAAATAAATAAGATAATAATAATAAAAAATATTTTCATTTACTTTTGAGTTTAACGAATTTGTTTAACTCAAAAATAAAGAAAAAATAAATATAAAAATTTAAAAAAAAAAAGTATGTGTGTGTATGTATTCAGTACGCCAATAAGATCTCGAGAACTACTCGATGGATTAGCTTCAAATTTTGCATGCAATTTATTTTTTTGTCTAACTGGGGGGGAAGCTATTGAAAATTGATCTTCTTAGCTCAGTTTTTTTTTTTAGAGCCATTTTAAGAATTTTAAAAAAAATTTTGATTTTTCATTTTTTTGATATTTTACGTAAACTACTCGAAGAATTTCCTCGAAAATTTGTATGAACATTATTTGCGACTGCCAAAAGAAGAAAAACTTTTACCAACTGATTTTCTTAGCGTACTTTTAATTTTAGAGCATTTTGAAAATTTTGAAAAAAAATTTTTTTTTTCATTTATTTTTTATTTTACGACAACCATTTGATAGATTTGCTTCTAAATTTGTATGCAAGTTATTCGCTATTGTCTAAAGAAAACAAGCTTTGGAACACTTATTTTCTTAGCGTAGTTTTAATTTTAGAGCATTTTGAAAATTTTGGAAAAAATCTCTATTTTTCATTTTTTTCTATTACACAAAAACCATTCGATAGATTTGCTCGAAAATTTTTATGGAAATCATTTGCAATGGCCTAAATAAAACAAGCTTTGAAAAACTTATTTTCTCAGTGCAGTTTTAATTTTAGAGCATTTTGAAAATTTTGAATAAAATTTTTCTAATTTTTTTTATATTTTACGTAAACTACTCGATGAAAGAGCTTCAAATTATGTATGGAAATTATTTATGATTGTCAAAATAAAATGAACTTTTGAAAACTAATTTTCTTCAATTTTCTTAGCGCACATTTAATTTTAGAGCATTTTGAAAATTTTGAAAAAATTTTTTATTTTTAATTTCTTTTCTATTGCACAAAAATCACTCGATAAACTTGCTCAAAAATTTTTATGCAAATTATTCACTATTATCTGAATAAATCAAGTTTTGGAAAACTTATTTTCTTAGCGCAGTTTTAATTTTAGAGCATTTTGAAAATTTTGGAAAAAATGTTCATATTTCATTTTTTTTCTATTACACAAAAGCCATTCGATAAATTTGCTCAAAAATTTTCATACAAATTATTTGTCATTGCCTAATTAAAGCAAGCTTGGAAAAACTTATTTTCTTAGCGCAGTGTTAATTTTAGAGCATTTTATAAATTTTGAATAGAATTTCACTTTTTTTTTGGTATTTTACGTAAACTACTCGATGAAGTAGCTTAAAATTATGTATAGAAATTATTTACGATTGCCTAAATAAAATGAACTTTTGAAAACTGGTTTTCTTAGCGTAGTTGTAACTTTAAAGCGTTTTGAAAATTTTAAAACAATGTTTATTTTTAATTATTTGGTATTTTTTGTAAACTATTCGATGAAAATGTTCCAAAATTTGTATGCAAGTTATTGGTTATAGTGTTAAGAAGACAAGCTTAGGAAAACTAATTTTATAAACGCATTTTTAATTTTAGAGCATCATAAAATCACATTATGATTTTCAAAATATTATGATTCTTGTAAAATTAGAATGTATGAACATAAGAGGTCGCTGAGGTTGGCGGACGAAAGATCTGTACTTGCTATGATGCGTGTGATAACAACCATAATATTAATTTTGACAAAATCAAAATTTTAGATCAAGAGAGTAATGAAAAAAAGAGACTCATTAGTGAAATGTTATATATCCATAATTACAAAGAAAATGCAATCAATCGCATATTTGACACACAAAATTTAAAAACCGTATATAAAGGAATTATCAACAGTTTGAATGTGAGAAATCGACAGGCGTAGTTACCGTTTTTCCTTCATGGGGGAGGGGGGTACACGGGCTAAGACACGAAAGTGTTTGATGATTTATTTGAATTTTGTTCTGGCGAATATGTTGGGTCAGTGTAATGTCGAATAGCTTTGACGAAACTTGCTGTATGACAAGTAGACTGTAAAGATCGTTTTTGACTTACATTCAAACATAATGTAATTATGTAAAGATTAAAAATCAATTTCTAAAAGTAAGTGTGTAAGCGGTTTTTTTGTAAATTGGTTGGCATCTGCGTTTGATATTTATGTTGTAATCGAAAAATTTATTGTAAAATATTTTTTAAATAAAAGAATTCTTATTTCTGTTGTTATAGTTGCCCTGAAGAGGATCACAAGATTGATCGAAACGTTGGCATTTGAATAATCATTGTTTTGTAATAAAGTTCGTTAAGATCGATAGAGTCAAGGAGTATAAATGGTTGTTATTCATTTTTCTCTACCTTATAATACATATAAACACGAACGATAGAGTCTTCTAAAGTTTTAATTAGAGTAATTTAATTTTATTTTTTTAAATACGATTTTAATATAAATGTCCCTATCCTCTGTATTCAAGGCTGTCTTAATACCTACGAAAACTATATGAATTTTATTCTTTCTTAATTTTGCCATTTGCATAATGTGATTTTATGATGCTCTAAAATTAAAAATGCGTTTATAAAATTAGTTTTCCTAAGCTTGTCTTCTTAACACTATAACCAATAACTTGCATACAAATTTTGGAACATTTTCATCGAATAGTTTACAAAAAATACCAAATAATTAAAAATAAACATTGTTTTAAAATTTTCAAAACGCTTTAAAGTTACAACTACGCTAAGAAAACCAGTTTTCAAAAGTTCATTTTATTTAGGCAATCGTAAATAATTTCTATACATAATTTTAAGCTACTTCATCGAGTAGTTTACGTAAAATACCAAAAAAAAGTGAAATTCTATTCAAAATTTATAAAATGCTCTAAAATTAACACTGCGCTAAGAAAATAAGTTTTTCCAAGCTTGCTTTAATTAGGCAATGACAAATAATTTGTATGAAAATTTTTGAGCAAATTTATCGAATGGCTTTTGTGTAATAGAAAAAAAATGAAATATGAACATTTTTTCCAAAATTTTCAAAATGCTCTAAAATTAAAACTGCGCTAAGAAAATAAGTTTTCCAAAACTTGATTTATTCAGATAATAGTGAATAATTTGCATAAAAATTTTTGAGCAAGTTTATCGAGTGATTTTTGTGCAATAGAAAAGAAATTAAAAATAAAAAATTTTTTCAAAATTTTCAAAATGCTCTAAAATTAAATGTGCGCTAAGAAAATTGAAGAAAATTAGTTTTCAAAAGTTCATTTTATTTTGACAATCATAAATAATTTCCATACATAATTTGAAGCTCTTTCATCGAGTAGTTTACGTAAAATATAAAAAAATTAGAAAAATTTTATTCAAAATTTTCAAAATGCTCTAAAATTAAAACTGCACTGAGAAAATAAGTTTTTCAAAGCTTGTTTTATTTAGGCCATTGCAAATGATTTCCATAAAAATTTTCGAGCAAATCTATCGAATGGTTTTTGTGTAATAGAAAAAAAATGAAAAATAGAGATTTTTTCCAAAATTTTCAAAATGCTCTAAAATTAAAACTACGCTAAGAAAATAAGTGTTCCAAAGCTTGTTTTCTTTAGACAATAGCGAATAACTTGCATACAAATTTAGAAGCAAATCTATCAAATGGTTGTCGTAAAATAAAAAATAAATGAAAAAAAAATTTTTTTCAAAATTTTCAAAATGCTCTAAAATTAAAAGTACGCTAAGAAAATCAGTTGGTAAAAGTTTTTCTTCTTTTGGCAGTCGCAAATAATGTTCATACAAATTTTCGAGGAAATTCTTCGAGTAGTTTACGTAAAATATCAAAAAAATGAAAAATCAAAATTTTTTTTAAAATTCTTAAAATGGCTCTAAAAAAAAAACTGAGCTAAGAAGATCAATTTTCAATAGCTTCCCCCCCAGTTAGACAAAAAAATAAATTGCATGCAAAATTTGAAGCTAATCCATCGAGTAGTTCTCGAGATCTTATTGGCGTACTGAATACATACACCAGCGATGCCGAAAGTGGCAGAGTCAGAGAGGGAAATTCAAAAATGTATAAAAAAAAAGTATTAAAATAAATAGTTTTTAAAATTTGATAATTAATAAATAATTCTAAATAATAAAGTTACTATAACAAAATAATTTTCTATCTATTTTTTACATTTTTTTGAGTTAAACAAAATTTCGTTAAACTCAAAAAAATGTAAAAAATTGAAAAAAAATTATTTTGCTATAGTAACTTTGTTTTTTAGAATTATTTATTAATTATCAAATTTTGAAAACTATTTATTTTAATACTTTTTTTTTACACATTTTTGAATTTCCCTCTCTGACTCTGCCACTTTCGGCATCGCTGACATACACACACACACACACACACACACACACACACACACACACACACACACACACACACACACACACACACACACACACACACACACACACACACACACAGAGACACACACACATACAGACATTTTCTGGAAACCACTTTTTTCGACTCCCTGAGTCTAAATATGTACAAATTAATGAAAAAATAAAAAAAATTTTTTTTAATAATACAATGCTTTCTCTATGAAAGAAAAAAAACCTGTAAAAAACCAAAATTCAAAGTAGGAGATAAAGTGCGAATAAGTAAGATAAAACAAGTTTTTGAAAAAGGTTATACACCAAATTGGTCTACTGAAATTTTCACAATAACAAGAGTTGTGAAAACCAATCCTATAACTTACCACGTCAAAGATTATTATGATGAACCAGTCTCCGGCGGCTTTTATGAAACGGAAATTCAAAAGACTGTGTATCCAGAAATTTATTTAGTAGAAAAAGTTTTAAAGAAAAGTGGTAAACGTGTATATGTTAAGTAGTTAGGTCTAAGTAACAAGCATAATAGTTGGATAGATAAAAATGAGATTATTTGAATAAGCTAAGATGTATTTCACAACGTATTTTAGTGTAATAAATAAAAAAGAAAAATTTAATTTTATTATGTTTATTAATTTAAGTTATATATATTTATTTTTATTGTTGAAATTTTCTTTTTTATGATTCAATGTAAATATAATAATAATTATAAGTGGTGGTGATAAATAAAAACAATTGCATAATGTTTAATAATTTTCATTCATTCATACATTCTTATTATGTACAGTTTTCAATAAATAATTTGAAAAATAATTTGATGTGTATATTTTATTTTTTCATACTTTTCCATACTTTTCTATAATTTTCCATACTTTTTCATACTTTTTCTATACTTTTTCATACTTTTCCATACTTTTTCTATACTTTTTCATACTTTTCCATACTTTTTCCATACTTTTCATACCTTTCCATACTTTTCCATACTTTTACATACTTTTTCATTTTACTACAATTATAAAACATTAAATTACAGTTAATGAAAATTTTGACAATATCGAGAACGTGAATAGTATGTTCGCGAACGATTTCCTCGTCTAATCAATAAAACATTTAAATTTTTCTTGTGATATTCTAAATATTTATGCAATTTTAAGTAAAATCGCCAAACTTCAGCACTATCTTGCCATTCTTTCTTTGAGATCCTTAAGGGAAGCGCTATGAAGGTCACGTGTCCAATACTTGAAAATATAGTATTCGCAAGTTCCAATAACTAAAAAAAAAAAACAATTCAGATATTTGATGTGTTTGAAAAAAAAAAATAAAAATGTTAATACTTACAAGCTTACTTCAGGCCCATTTTTCAAGGAGAAGTAGTCCTTCTCTAATTAAACATGCGGTGGCATCCATGTCTTCACCATGTTTAATTTTTAAAAATATATTTCGAATATGGATCTACAAAATTAAATTTTTCGTAGTATTAATAACAAAACGCTGCCAAGTGCTTTGGCGGAATGCTTTCTCATAGAGCTCTTTGAGTTTCATTAATTTTTTTTATATTTATTTAAATGTGATTTTAATATTAAAAAATTGTCTAACATTAATATTTACTCATATTGTACTTTATAAATTTCGAACATATATGCCAGCTGTTTGCTTTTTCATCATTTATAATTTTATTTTAAATCATCAAGTAATACAAAAAAAATTTGTTCTATTGAAAAAATGATATAATGTAGTAATAAAAAGAATGATGACAACAAAATTTCTAATCTTTATAAAATGCAATCATATTTATATATAAATACAGTTTATATTTATGGCTCTATAAAAAAAACTACTCTATGAATACCAATTTTCAATAGCTTCCCGTCTAGTTATACAAAAACATAGATGGTATACAAAATTTGAAGCAAATCCATCGAGTGATTTTAGAGATCTAACTGTCAATTTTTAGAACAAATCTATCGAGTACTTTACGTAGAATAAAAAAAATAAGAAAAGAAGAATCGAAATTTTTTTTTAAATCTATAAAATTCTCTAAAATTGTAACCACGCTAAGAAAATTAGTTTTCAAAAGCTTATTTTTTTCAGACAATAGCGAATTAATTGTATAAAAATTTTGGAGAAAATTTATAGTATGGTTTACGCAAAATAAAAAATAAATGAAAAATAAAAATTTTTTTTGAAAATTTTCAAAGTACTCTAAAATTAAAACTGCGCTGAGAAAATTAGTTTTCCAAAGCTTGTTTTCCTCAGACAGTAGCGAATATATTGCATACAAATTTTGGAGCAAATCTATCAAATGATTTTCGTAAAATAGAAAAAAATAAAAATTTTAAAAATGCTCTAAAATTAAAAGTGTGCTAAGAAAATTAGTTTACAAAATTTTTTATACTTTTGGCAGTCGAAATTAAGTTCCATTCAAATTTTCAAACAAATTCTTTGAGTAGTTTACGTAAAATACAAAAAAAAATGAAAAATCGAAATTTTCTAAAAATTCTTAAAATGATTCTAAAAAAAACTACGCTAAGAAAACTAATTCTCAATAGCTTCCGCACCAGTTGATCGAAAAATTTAATTGTATGGAAAATTTGAAGTAAATCCATCGAATAGTTTTTAAGATTTTATTGGCTTAATAAATAGAAACATTTTTTTTTTTTAATTTCAAAATGCTCTAAAATTAAAACTAAGCTAAGAAAATCAGTTTTTAAAAATTTATTTTATCCGGGCAATCACAAATAATTTCCGTGCAAATTTTGAAGCAAATTCATCGAGTAGTAAACAAAAAACGAAAAATCGAAATGTTAGTCAAAAAACTAAATTCCATGCAAAATTAGAAGCAAATCCATCGAGTAGTTTTCGAGATACAGTTTACTAACTGAAATCATACATCCACACACACACACACACACACACACACACACGCGCGCGCACACACACACACACACACACACACACATACATACATTAATGAAAAAATTGAAAAAAATTTTTTTTATCGATACAATGCTTTTTCTATGAGAAAGCAATTGTAATAATAATAAAAATAATTATAATGAATAAAACTTACCCGTGCATGTGTCTTTTTTGCTTCACTAATCTCTCTAGCAGTTAGATGGTTACACCTGTTGTATACTTCCAGATTTATGGGTCGCGGCGCGCATTCGGAGTCGTCGATGAAATTAGGATCACTTTCCATTCCTGAATCAATTCCACTACTATCCTCTTCTGTACTGGTATCATATATATCTTCAGGCCTCTGCATCTGTACATATCTACGTGCACGATTTGTATAACGTTGCATCCTTCTAGATCTGCGTGCAGCTCTTTCAAGATTCCTTACTTGAGCTTGCTGGAAAAAATTAAACAAATGTTCAAAAGAAATTAAATAAATATAAAAATCAAATAAAATATCAATAAGACAATAAATATGAAATTGAACAAAATGAAATCAACATGAAAATAAATACAAAAATTAAATAGAATAAAATAAATATGAAACTAAACAACACATAAAAAAAAATTTTAACACACCTGTTCTGCAAGACGAAGATCCCTATATAATTCAGGCATTGACGGCAACTCTCTCGTAGGAGACTGTAAATAAAAAGAAAGTAATGATGTTACCAGTTTTGAATAATTATAATAAAAAAAATAATAATTTTAAAATACATACCCGATGTCTATCTTCTTCTTCCTCTCCAGAAGAATAAGAGTCACGGCGTCTACGGAACTCGACTCTTGCAAATTGACGGAATTCGCGCCTTTCTCGCGCTCCTTGCTGCCGTCTATCTTCAGCTTCCTGCGCCCATTGTACAGCATTATCTTCGACCTCTAATCTTACCTGGTACATATGTTCTGCTTCTCCCATAACTTCAACCTCTTCAGGATAGTCGGTTGTAGCTGATGCTACAGCATGTTCCTCCTCTAAACAGGCTGATTCGTTTTCGCGAACTATCCTAAGGTTGTCGAGAAAGTGATTTCTGTCCTCACGTTGATCCCAAACAGGTTCTTCTCGAAGCACTTCAATATGGTTATTTGGATTATTATTATCCATTTTTTTTCTTCTATTTAAAACCTTTTTTTCTTGTGAACAAGAAAAGTTGAAAAATTTTAGAACTGATAAACTATGGCACGTGTCAGAGTTTATATACGAAAATTTAGGCTTTCCGATTTTCTTTTATTAAAAAAAAAACCTATGATTGGTGAAAAAAACTTCCCTCCAAAAATTAAACACCTCCCTTAGAGAAATTTCATCCATCCTCCGTTGGGCACAAACACGCCTAAAAATTTAATTTTTATGACCCTTTCAATAAATAACTCTTTTCTGAAAAAAACTTTTGCTTGTGAAATTTCCGATCGCCTGCAAAAAGCTGTTTTTTCTTAAGGAAATTTACACACACACCTGGATCAAGAAAAATATTTTTAAAAGAAAAAGATTTTATTTTTTGCAGTGGTGGGTCTCATATATCTTCTTCAAGCATTCATTGCTTTTTTTTTGATACATAAAAAACAATACAACTGATCCTTCAATAAATAACTCTTTATCTCAAAAAACTTTCGCAAGTCAAATCTTTGACCACCTGCAAAATACTTTTTTCTTAAGAAAACAGACATACACCTGTGAAAAAAGAAATATTTTCGAAAAAGCATTTTCCTTTTTTTTAACAGAGTAAAGCCTCGTATATTTTCTTCTTCAAATAAGGATTCTCTATTTTAAAATAAGAGAAAAGGTAGTTGACCCTTTCAATAAATCTTTTTTCTCCAAAAAGATTTTATTTTACAAAAAAGTAACTTAAGACAATATCTTAGAAGTTAAAAAAGAATACAAGTAACCCTTTCAATAAATGTCTCTTCATCTTAAAAAACTTTCGCACGTGAAATCTTTGACCCCCTGCAAGATACTTTTTCTCAAGAAAGCCGACATGCACCTGTAAATATAAAAGAAACATTTTCAAAACAGCATTTTCCTTTTTTTAACAGAGTAAAGCCTCGTATATTTTCTTTTTCAAATAAGGATTCTCTATTTTAAAATAAGAAAAAAGGTAGTTGACCCTTTCAATAAATCTTTTTTCTCCAAAAAGATTTTATTTTACAAAAAGTAACTTAAGACAATATCTTAGAAGTTAAAAAAGAATACAAGTAACCCTTTCAATAAATGTCTCTTCATCTTAAAAAACTTTCGCACGTGAAATCTTTGACCCCTGCAAGATACTTTTTCTCAAGAAAGCCGACATGCACCTGTGAATATAAAAGAAACATTTTCAAAACAGCATTTTCCTTTTTTTAACAGAGTAAAACCTCGTATATTTTCTTCAAATAAGGATTCTCTATTTTAAAACAAGAAAAGAAAAGGTAGCTGACCCTTTTCAATGAATCTTTTTCTCTCAAAAAAAGAACAAAAAATAATCTTTCAAAAACAGTGACTTAAAAAATATAATAGAAGGCAAATTTATAGCTTTGCTTATGTACTATATCCTAAAAAAAAAGGCGCAATTCATTATTTTCATGCACCTGTGACTTAAAAAAGAACACACACAGTGTACTGCATTTAGAGACAGGTCGCCCTTCCTCTCTCTTCTAAAAGCAGGTAAATTTTCATGCAATGTCAAAGAAACCGCATAGTAGACCAGCACTGCGTAAAAGGTCTGCCCTTTCCCTCTCTTCTAAGAGTAGGTCAATTTTTCTGCGTCCCCAAAATAGAACATACAGTGGGCGGCGATCTATCCTTTCCTTAAAAATAAGAAGAGAGAAGGGCTAGCCCTTTCCTAAAAGAAAATACATTTTTTTAAGGAAGGGAAGACTTATACGTATTTTAAATAGACCGGATTGTAACACACTTAGTGGAGGGAGACAAGTGTTTTATCCTTTTTCATTTTTTAAACAGGGGGGAGGAATTCACATGTATTTTAAACGACACGGATTCTAACACACTTGGGGGAGGAGAGGGGGTGTGCTACAATCCGGGTGTGCCAGTATGCCTATAGCCTATCTACTTATACGCAATCTATTAACAATACATAACAGATATATACTAATATTACATAAATTTTGTACGAATTTTAAAACTGAGGCTTCAGACGAAATAATAATAGCATCCTGATACGGATTCAGTACAAAATCTGTACGGAAACAGAACAAAATCAATGCGAAATGTTCTCAAAATAAGTGCTGAATCAGTACTGAATTTCAATAAAATATGTACGATATTTAAGATTTAAATGAAAAAAGTTGACTAATGAAATAAGCTCAGTACGCATACAGCATGAAAACCGTTTGGAATTATTACAAACTGGAAACCAAATATAAACGCAATCTATTAACAATACATAAAAGATATATACTAATATTACATAAATTTTGTACGAATTTTATTTTAATTTTAATTTAAGCCCCAGTTTTAAAATTCACACAAAATCTATGTAATTTTAGTATTTATCATCTACGTATTGTTAATAGATTGCGTATACATTTAGTTTTCAGTTTGTAATGATTCCGTACGATTTTTGTGCTGAATGCGTACTGAGCTTCCTATATGGAAATAATTTATGTGAAAAACTGTAAATTATAGTAAATAATTGTAAATAACTGTTAAAAATGTAGGAATTGAGACATAAATAATAGTTATTTACAGTTATTTACTATTATTTATTATTAATTACTATTATTTACAGTTATTTACAGTTATTAACTGTTATTAACTGTTATTTACAGTTATTTACAATTATTTACAATTATTTACAGTTTTTTATAATTATTTACAATTATTCATAATTATTTACAGTTATTCATAATTATTTACAGTTATTTACATTTTCAAAAATTTTTGAATTAGTGGATAATTTAATGTTATTAATAATTATTTACAATTATTTATAGTTATTTACAGCTATTTACAGTTTTTTACAGTTATTTATAGTTATTTATAATTATTTACAATTATTTACAATTTTCCATAGTTTTTTACAATTATTTACAGTTATTCACATTTTTAAAAATTTTCGCCTATATATAAAATTATTGAATAAATTCGTGATAATTTTCGAAAATGTAAATAACTGCAAATAATTGTAAAAAACTATAAATAATCGTAAATAACTGTAAATAATTGTGAAAAAAGTGAATAAATGTAAATAACTGTAAATAAATATAAATAACTGCAAATAAGTGTAAATAACTGTTAATAACTGTAAATAAATGTAAATAAATGTAAATAACTGTAAATAACAGTAAATAATTGCAAATAATTGTAAATAACTGTTATTTATGTCTCAATTCCCACATTTTTTAACACTTTTCTACAGTTATTTACAGTTATTTACATTTATTTACAGTTATTAACAGTTATTTACAATTATATCCAAACATTTTTTCCATATGGGTTATTTCATTATACAACTTTTTTCATAGGGATTTTAAATCTCGCACATATTTTATTCAAATTCAGTACTGATTCAGCACTTATTCGTTGAACATTACGCATTGATTATGTTCTTTTACTGTACAGATTTTGTACTGACTCCGTACTGGGATGATATTAGTATTCCGCCTGGAGTGCCAGTTTTAAAATTCGCACAAAATCTATGTAATTTTAGTATTCGTCATCTACGTATTGTTAATAGATTGCGTATACATTTAGTTTTCAGTTTGTAATAATTCCGTACGGTTTTCGTGCTGAATGCGTACTGAGCTTATTTCATTATTTAACATTTTTCATCAGAATCTTAAATCTCGTACATATTTTATTCAAATTCAGTACTGATTCAGCACTTATTCGTTGAACATTCCGCATTGATTATATTCTTTATCTGTACAGATTTTGTACTGAATCCGTACTGGGATGATATTAGTATTCCGCCTGGAGTGCCAGTTTTAAAATTCACACAAAATTTATGTAATTTTAGTATTTATCATCTACGTATTGTTAATAGATTGCGTATACATTTAGTTTTCAGTTTGTAATAATTCCGTACGGTTTTCGTGCTGAATGCGTACTGAGCTTATTTCATTATACAACTTTTTTCATTGGGATTTTAAATCTTGTACATATTTTATTCAAATTCAGTACTGATTCAGCACTTATTCTAAGAACATTTCGCATTGATTATGTTCTTTTTCTGTACAGATTTTGTACTGAATCCGTACTGGGATGATATTAGTATTCCGCCTGGAGTTCCAGTTTTAAAATTCGCACAAAATCTATGTAATTTTAGTATTTGTCATCTATGTATTGTTAATAGATTGCATATACATTTAGTTTTTAGTTTGTAATAATTCCGTACGTTTTTCGTGCTGAATGCGTACTGAGCTTATTTCATTAGTCAACTTTTTTCATTTAAATCTTAAATCTCGTACATATTTTATTAAAATTCAGTACTGATTCAGCACTTATTTTGAAAACATTTCGCATTGATTTTGTTTTGTTTCCGTACAGATTTTGTACTGAATCCGTACTGGGATGCTATTATTAATCCGCCTGGAGCCCCAGTTTTAAAATTTACACAAAATCTATGTAATTTTAGTATTTATCATCTACGTATTGTTAATTGATTGCGTATACATTTAGTTTTCAGTTTGTAATGATTCCGTACGATTTTTGTGCTGAATGCGTACTGAGCTTATTTCATTATACAACTTTTTTCATTGGGATTTTAAATCTCGCACATATTTTATTCAAATTCAGAACTGATTCAGCACTTATTCTAAGAACATTTCGCATTGATTATGTTCTTTTTCTGTACAGATTTTGTACTGAATCTGTACTGGGATGCTATTATTATTCCGCCTGGAGCCCCAGTTTTAAAATTCACACAAAATCTATGTAATTTTAGTATTTATCATCTATGTATTGTTGAAAGATTGCGTATACATTTAGTTTTTAGTTTGTAATAATTCCGTACGTTTTTCGTGCTGAATGCGTACTGAACTTATTTCATTATTCAACTTTTTTCATCGGGATTTTAAATCTCGCACATATTTTATTCAAATTCAGTACTGATTCAGCACTTATTCGTTGAACATTCCGCATTGATAATGTTCTTTATCTGTACAGATTTTGTACTGAATCCATACTGGGATGATATTAGTATTTCGCCTGGAGCTCCATTTTAAAATTCACATAAAATCTATGTAATTTTAGTATTTATCATCTATGTATTGTTGAAAGATTACGTAAACATTTGGTTTTCAATTGGTATTAATTTCGTACGGTTTTCGTACTCAATTCATACTGAGTTTATTTTATTATTTTCAATTTTTTACAGTGATTTAATAATTTGTACATATTTTACGGAGATTTAATACGAATCTACTATTTTTTCAATAATATTTGGTGCATACGTTGCATAACAATCGTATAAATAGCATACTGATTTTATACTGATTATGCTCTGAGTGAGTTCACTTCATATTTACCTAAACATGCATTCGCAGATTCAGTATTGATTTTATACGTATTTTTTTCAGTATTTGTGTTTCTTTAGTATGAATTTCGTACTTTATTCGCATTGCGTTTTGAGACTACTTTCAGAGCTCGCTCAGTACGAATTTCGTGTAAGTACCATGTGGATTTTACGTTGATGAAATACAAATCACATACTGATATCAGTGTAAAATCAGTACTGAATCAACACAAACTTTTCTAGTAGGGTTAAGTGTTTTTTTAACTATAATAATAACTATAAAATATAGTTGAAAAAGTAGCTATTAATATTTTCGGTATAACGAAATTATTAACTATAAAATTAAGTACATTTTTAACTATAAAAAACAGCTAAAAAACACATCGATATAGCTGTAAAACGAGCACGATACAGCTATATATTTAACTATTTTTTTAGCTATATTTTATAGCTAACCTTTTTTGACCGGGATCACAATATATTAATAGCTAGATATTTAATCATACTTTATAGCTGGAAATAAATGGTTTTTTAGATATCCTTTATAGTTGAAAATATACCTAAATTTTTAGTTGATAATTTATTTATTACTCATAGATATCTAGCTGAAAAAACATGAATATTGCTATAATATAAATAAATATAGCTGTATTTTACTTATATTATTAGCTGTTTTTATAGATGTTTTTTTTTGACCGAGAACAACTGAAAATATAACTGTAATTTCAATTGTATTTTTAGCTATTTTTTAGCTATATTATTAACAATTTTTTCAGCTAAATATTATTAGAGTAGCTTTCAGATATACTGGAGTTTATTTATATTGTCCTTCCCTACCTTCGCTGTAAATTAGTTAACCTATACATACACTAAATCTAAGTAATAACTCGCAGGGATCGCTAGAAAACACGCGCGCATTTTTTAGTAACGGTAAGATGGATCGGTCTTATATACAAAGTGTACTCAACTCTCACCACTTTGCGGGAGTTGGACACAAATTTCAACGCGTCAAAAACGTTTAGCCTAAAAAAATTAGCTAAAAATTAAGCTTAAAATATAGCTGTTTTGACTCGTTGAAATTTGTGTCCAACTCCCGCAAGTGGTGAGAGTTGAGTACACTTTGTATATAAGACCGATCCATCTTACCGTTACTAAAAAATGCGCACGTGTTTTCTAGCGACCCCAGGGACATTATTACTTAGCTTTAGTGTATGTATAGGTTAACTAATTTACAGCGAAGGTAGGAAAGGACAATATAAATAAACTCGAGTATATCTGAAAGCTACTCTAATAATGTTTAGCTAAAAAAAATTGTTAAAAATATAGCTAAAAAACAGCTAAAAATACAGCTGAAATTATAGTTATATTTTCAGCTATTCTCGGTCAAAAAAAACATCTATAAAAACAGCTAAAAATATAAGTAAAATACAGCTATATTCATTTATATTATAGCAATATTCATGTTTTTTCAGCTAAATATCTATGAGTAATAACCAAATTATCAACTAAAAATTTAGTTATATTTTTAACTATAAAGGATATCTAAAAAACCATTTATTTTCAGCTATAAAGTAAAGTTAAATATCTAGCTATTAATATATTGTCATAAGTACACTAAAAATTTAAGTATTTTTTTTAACTATAATAATAGCTATAAAATATAGTTGAAAAGGTAGCTATTAATATTTTCGGTATAACGAAATTATTAACTATAAAATTAAGTACATTTTTAACTGTCAAAAACAGCTAAAAAACACATCGATATAGCTGTAAAAACAGCTCGATATATCTATATATTTAACTATTTTTTTAGCTATATTTTACAGCTAACCTTTTTTGACCGGGTATAAATACACTAAAAAATCAAGTGTTTTTTTTAACTATAATAATAGCTATAAAATATAGTTGAAAAAGTAGCTATTAATATTTTCGGGAGATAACGAAATTATTAACTATAAAATTAAGTACATTTTTAACTATAAAAAACAGCTAAAAAAACACATCGAAATAGCTGTAAATACAGCTCGATACAGCTATATATTTAACTATTTTTTTAGCTATATTTTATAGCTAACCTTTTTTGACCGGGATATAATGAAAAGAGAAAAAAGTATTAAATGAAAAATAGCGATCACCTTTTATGAAGAGATCTGACTATCTTTCAATTAAGAATAATATAAAACAACGATCACCTTTTACGCAAAGAGATCTGGTTGTTTCATATATAATGAAAAGAGAAAAAAGTATTAAATGAAAAATAGCGATCACCTTCTACGAAGAGATCTGACTGTCTTTCATCAATTAAGACTAATATAAAACAACGATCACCTTTTACGCAAAGAGATCCGATTGTTTTATATTTACAGAAAAAGTATTAAGAGGAAATAAAAATAAAAAAGAATAGTTTGCTCAGTATTTTTTTTGATTCTGCGATTGTTGACGTCGTTGTAATTATTTTTAATGTTTTGACTGGCCCTTATGGCATATAGCTTGAAGAAGGATACAATCTAAGTGTCCGAAATGTCACCCAACGTTTAAAAATATTTATAATAAATGATCTTGCTAAATATTCCAAAGTTGTTGAGGTTTATTAATTCAAAAGAATAGTTTGTTGGCTCTCCAAGATCCGATTAATTTTGAAATAGTTGCTGTTGTCTGGTTACTGCATGGGCTGGTTGACTCTCGTGGTACGTCATGTCTCTGCAAGATACTGGCTGCTACTGAGGCCTCAACTGTTGCGCGCACTGTAGTCTATGTCGCGTCTCTATCCCCCACTGCTTCATTCGTACTCGACGCTGATTGGTTTAACGTTGCTTCGTTTGATTGGTGCGGCGTCGCTTCGGACGCTCGTATAAAAAGAGTCACACTATCGCGATCGAAATCATTTTTCATGTGCAATGCGTATTGTCACCATGAAGAACGAAGCGCTGCCACTTTTTGTGCATTTGGACGTGCTGGACTTGGCGTTTATTCCGCCAAGTCCATCATCATCATCATCATCATCATCGGAGATTGATCTGCCGCTGCTGGAGTGGTCGCCCGGGTCGCCCGAGCCTTTGGAAGAAGAGTCTTTGCCAGACTCTCCAGAGTCACCCGATCCGGAGCCACTGCCAGACCTGGAAAGTCCAGCTTTGCCTATTCAACAACCGGCAGTTGAATTAGAGGTGAATAATAAATTCATTCTTTAAAAAATAATAATAATAATATATATATATATATATATATATATATATATATATATATATATATATATATATATATATATATATATATATAATACGTTATAATGTAATTTATATAATACAAAAAAATAACTTTGTGTTCAGTAAGCTTATTAAAAAAAATTTACGACAGTCAACATCCCGCAGCCGGCCGCCGGCAGCTCGCCCTCTCGCTATGGGGTTCTTGGCTCACGACATTTCTGGCTCACGACATTCTGGCTCGCGACATTCTGGCTCACCTGCATTTCTGGCTCACTACATTTCTAACTCACCTGACTCTCAAAGTCACTGAGTTAGAAATGTAGTGAGCTAGAAATGTAGTGAGCCAGAAATGCAGTGAGCCAGAAATGCAGTGAGCCAGAAATGCAGTGAGCCAGAAACCCCATAGCTTATCTACTCTGGTATATACTGCGCATGCGTGATAATGCTAAGACGCTCAGAGTGCGAGTATACATATTACGAAGTCCGCTTTATAGTGCCGTATATAAGCAAATAGTCACAAGAGCTTTTCAAGAAAAAAAAATTTTTTTCTTAGCATTTATTTATGCAATGATTTTTGTTCTTGAAATAATGATAATTATATTTTAGAGACATGGAGTGTATTATTCTATGAAAATTTGCAATAATACAAATACCACCAAGGAACCCAAAACATGATACGGTCCTAGCTTGATGAACCTCCTTAAATTCATTTTCATTTAAAACACACTTTCGTGAAATTTGCAAGGTTTCGTAAAGTTTCATTTTTCCTAAATCAAACTATCGACATTACAAATTTATATTAAGTTAATTCAATAAAAAGATATTTAAAACCAGATATCAAGATATTTGCTACTATACTACTATATTACTGATATTAAAAAGGATATACTTTTAATAAAAGCATTTCCTTATTCATTCATATGTCTAAAATAAAATGAGGTTTATCAACATTTTCTGTTGGATTTTTATTAAATGAATTAAAAATAATGTTATCATGCTCCTATATAAGTTTAGAAAATGCCAGTTTTTGAGAGACTAAAGAAATTAAGCTATTTAAAATATAGTGAAAATTTTATTTAATATGTCTTGTGAGAACTTAAATTATTATGTTTGTTAAATCAATTTTTTTGTTTTGGAAATAAAAATTAATGATATTATAAAAATTTATTTAATAAAAGAAAGAAGAAAAAGTCCAATTTTTAAAAATATTAATGATATTCAATGTAATTTTTATTTAAAATGCGCTTTGAAGTTTAAATTCGTAAAATTACTTATTTTTTCAAGTGAATTTATTATTTTATTTATCTAAAATAAAATTAGAATTTATTTATATTTATTTTCTATTTTTATTAAATTAGTTAAAAATGTCATACATTTACAGTCATCCCTCTGAATAAGCGCATCCGCAATAAGCGCATACCCGTATGTTTGCTCGCGAGCCATGCCCCCACTGCGACTACCAAGTCCGAGCTCACTAAACTTTTGCGGACTGCTTCTCAATAAGCGCAATCGCTCATAGAGGATTTAAAATTTAAATTTCAAATAAAATCTTAATATTTTTTATTATTAATAACGAAATTTTTTATTGGAGCATAAATTTTTTTTAAAAATGTTTATAAATATATTTATAATAAATATTTATAGTTTTATTAATTCTAACGTTTATTTACTTTTATTAAATGTTTTCTGACAAAATATTGTAAGCTTTTGTTATTAGAAATTCATTTTGAAAATCATTCTGAAAATTGTTTTGAATTGCGTTTTTTTTGCTACAGGTTCTTCGACACTCACTTTCACGGAATTACTTTCATTTTTTGCATCACTAGCATCTGCTTGAACAAAAGAATTTTCGCGTTTGATTTTTTTAATCGAGTCTGACATTTTTACACACTCACCGATTGTTTCTGTACTTATGACACGTGTCTGTTCTCAAATAGAAGCCGTTAAAACAATAAATGTACAGCAATTTAAGGAACTATCGCCAATACGCTTATTGAGAAGCACTAAACCTAAACTGTGCAAGAGAGACAGCAAGTCAGGAAAAAAGGATCTATGTACGCGCGGTGGGGGAACCCCGATTCGTGGAAAACCTCTTCCCCTTGGGGGCTTCTATGCGCTTATTCGGAGGGATGACTGTACATAAATTTAGAAAAGATCCTTCTTTAAGGAACAAAAAAGGTTTTATTATTTGCAATTGAGTGAGAATGAAAAAAACAACTATAATTCATAATAATTTTTTTTCAATCTTTAATATCTTTTATTCAGTAGGAAAAAATTATAGAAGTAGCTTCGTTTTTATTTCATAATAATATAAGTTATATAGCCATGTAATATTGAAATTAATACTTTTTTCTATCCCTATCTGTAAATATATTTTCTTATATTTTTGAAATAAAATAGAATTTATAAGGTGTTAAATAAATTTTTAATTTTATTTTTTCTGCTATAAAAATTGATTATAAAAATATATAATAGTTAAAAATAAAACAAAAAAAAAATAGGTGAAACATCGGGTTTGAACATGACAAAATTAGAAAGCGACGTGCATAAAAACTTAACAACCACAGCCACCGCATACGTTTGTTAACAGGGTAAAAAGTTGCAAATGTTCATCGACCCCAAAAGATTTTATTTATTATTATTTGTTGATTAATTTAATGATTTTAATTATTAATATATATATATATCTATGTTTTAAATAAAAATATGTAATTAATCAACAAATTTTCGGAACGGTTAATCGCATTGAAATAAAGCTATAACGTATCGCGGCGAAAACAAGTTAAGACGGGTTTGCCGTAAGTTTACCTACGCCACTGGAAGTCGCGTGTTTCGTGAGTTTGTCTCCTCCCCTCTCGCTTGCTTCTCTAAGCGCGTGTAGACGTGGAGGGGCTTTGCGTGTATAGTTCCAGAAACGCTGCAAGTATCGTCATGATCGAATTCGGCACGTTTCATTAACACGGCATTGGCAATTTCTAATAATCTCTGATAAGCGCGCGATGTGCACCTGATTTTTAATTGTTAAGTCCTATAAAATTCTTTAGAATACTAAAAAACGAGATCTAGAAAATTGATGTATAGATCATAAAATAATATATTTAGATTGTCAACTTTAATTTCAGTTGTGTACCATTAACTATATTTTTTTCGTTTTATATTTAATTTGTAATAAAATATCTGATTCATATGGTATTTTACTAGAATATCACGAAAAGACGATTTGCACTTCCCTACACGTGTGTTGTCCATAACTTGATGAAAATTGAAATTATAATAAACTTTTGAAAAATGAGGTGAAAACCTTTAAAAAACCTTTATACTTATCTTAAAAAACCATAAACATATTTTTTTCACAATGCAGATATATAACAACATTATATTTCTAATCTGCATTAATTATTTATAAAAAATCTGTAATTAAAAGTTCCTGTCCATGCACGTTACATAGTCTCATGAATTTGGAAGAGGGAATTTATTTTATATTTATAATATCAAAATTGCTTATGTTTTCAATTAATTATCTCAAATTTTTTCGTTATTAATATCGCAAGTTTTCTACATTTTGTACATAATAGAAACATCATTAATATAAAAAAAGATACTACTTCATCAAGACTCTATAACAATTTCAAGAAGACTTTACAAAAATTATATTAACTCCGAGGTTGCCCAAAAATGTAAACATTAACTTTTAGGTTTATATTTAAGTTTTTCAATGCCGAGGAAAAGTCAAAGACATTTTGTTGCACAACTCAAGGATTTCTTCCTTCTAACCGTATAGCGTATACTATTTTTCATTATACTTCAATCGAATAAAAATACAATTTTTTTTATTTTCCACCATCATTCAGTCCTCCAGGATCAGCTCTTACACCGGTATTTCGCTGCTTGGGATCAGGCATTAAAAATACACAAAAGTTAAACATAATTATAATTTTTTCATTTAAATAAAATTTGAAAATTAAAAAAAATTTTTCTATTTCCATATTTATGGGTGGCAGGAAGTACTTTTCAACAACATTTTTTGGTGATAAGAAATTCCTTCGCGATAATTTTCGTAATACTTTTTTCAATCATTTTCCGCTAAACAGAAAATCGTAACTGTTCCTTTTCGCAAGATATAGCTATTTTTAAATAAAATCGTTGAACTCATAATATACATTTGTGAACACTATTAACTTTTGAAAATAAATATTTTAGTGAGCTAACTGTTAAACATAATGAATAAATATTTTAATAAATAAATATAATATTATAATAATAATTTAATAATATAATATTTTTTTTATTAATTATATTTAAAAAAATTTTTTTAAATAATATTCTATTTTGATAATATAATTATTTTTCTTAATAAATATTTTAGTCAGTTAGCTGTTGTTTATATTTCCAGATATAAAAAAAAAATATTTTTTTAAATGTAAAAAAAAATGTAAGAAAAAAAATAAATAAAAAAATTTGCAAGAGTAAAAATATTATGAAATGAAGCAGTGTATTTAACTTTATTGACCTATGTCTCGCGAAAAGGAACAGCTACGATTTTCTGTTTAGCCGCAAATGATTAAGAAAAATATTATGAAAGTTACCACAGAGGAATTTCTTATCACCAAAAAATTTTGTTGAAAAGTACTTTCTGACATCCGTGTATTGTAATAAAGTTTATTAACCATCCATAATTAATAAAAATTATTTATGCTTATCTCATAGGATTCACAGTTAATATGCCTACTACAATTACATACCTAACATAAATTTGTATTCAAAATTGAATAGATTTCTGATGGAGATTATAAATTTTGTCCGTTCACATTTGTTTTATTTAATAGAATTATTTTTATTCTAATCATTCAAACTTAAATTTGTTGGAGATTATTATGTAAAAATCTAACACGTTTTGTAAGCTATATAGACCAATCAAGAAAATTCAGGGCTATTCAGGGCTATATCAGCAGTTTAATGACTATATGTCAGAAAAAGCTAAGATCTATTCATGTACAAATCTTAGACTTTGTGCATCAATATTGATAGCTGATAATTTAACTTAAGTAGCTGATGATTAAGTTTGATTTGACAGTTCTTTTAAATTGTGACCGAAAAATTGTAACCGTTGGGTGAACGCATGTTGTATTACAATACTGATTCTATTGTATATGTAACTCGTGTCGGTGAGTACGATGCGGAAACAGGTTTGTTCTTGGGTGACTTAACTGACGAATTGGCCCATTATGGCCTTGGCACAAGTATCTCATCATTTGCCTTTGAGGGACTAAAATTTTAATGAGTACATATATTTGACAACAGAAAGCATTAAAGCATGCGTTTGCAAAATCAAAGGCATAACCTCAAGGCTAAAGCAATTAATTGTTTTAGACGGGTCCAGTACTCCCGTTATAACCTAGCTTTTGTAAATACTATAGTTGCATATAATCGCACATTGTTTTATTTCTCTTATTATTATCGATGAGAAAATTTAAACTTTGCGCCTGATATCCAAAGTAATATTACCTTTAATAATAATAAAGTACCTTTAATGCAATAGTAGTATAAGTACCACTATGCTAACAAACCCCCATTTCTGATCCTCTCTAGAGGTGAAAGACCTCTGAGTGGCGTCAGGAGCTGAGTGAGTCATTGTGACGTCACGTGGTTATATATACATATGATTTAATCTAGAGATGACTAACTTTTTGATAATATTTATAAAAAAAGGTAAGTAAAACAAAATTTCAAAATTTATTATTGAAGTTTATTAAACTATTCAAATTAATCAAACAAAATTTAGATTTGATTTATTTAGTCGATAAAATATTTTGTAACTTTAAAAAAAACGACTTTATTAAGATGAGGTGTAATATTGGTCAAGAAAAGAGAAGATAGTGAGTATACTTTATACTTTTTTCGTTTATTGTGTTATAAAGTATATAGTAGATACAATCACAGTATATCTATAGTGAACAAAACTTATTTTATAAGTATAGTGTATAATATTATTTTTTTATATATATATATATATATATATATATATATATATATATATAGTGAGTACGTTTATAATTATTTTACAACTACAGGATTATTTAACGCAGCTACAATTGAATCAACATGCAGTGCTGTAATTTCGTGAAATACACGAGTAATTTAAGTTTTAAAAATACAATTTTTAGGCTCTTTTATTTTATTTTCTATACTTGTAATTAACGACGCAATTATATCATCATCACACTCGAGTACAGGTCGTTCCACATAGCCCGCAGAATATTCATCTGTTTGAGATCCATATCGAACACCGCATAATTTTTCGAAAAGATTAACAATATCTCCTGCACATACACTAACACCTTCAAGAAGCGTGGTTAAATAATTAATGCTATCATTTGAGCAGGATGCAACGCCTTGTAAATACTCGAAAGTCACCTTTTTTCATAACAATGCTCTGTCAATACCTTTTGACTACATCAGAAATAGGGGTGAAATTTTCTTTAATTTCAATGGCTCTATCAGGTGGCTTCTGATTCACCTCAGAATCCAGCCAGTTCCATACACTTTTTGCTTTATCAAATTATCGGCATTATCATCATAATATTTTTCAGTATCACCAAACGTAAGCTTTAACTCGTTCCACGTATCCGTAGTAAAAGCTATTCTTTGAAAATCGTTTGAAAGTATTGCAATATTTGTCATAAGCATTGCATAATATTTGTCATCTCGTAGCTTATTATATTCAAGACCCACTAAAATTTTTTTTGTAGATGACTTGTTCAAAAGAATTAAAGATGGGTTGTGTAAAGTTCTTCTTCTGACGTACCATTTTTTTCCTTCTTTCCTAATAGCTTTCTACGATACGAATGTCGACTGAATGATTGTCATCTTGATGAGTATAATCTCGTTATAGAAAGACCTAATACAAGAGACAGTGGAGGGGCGGATAAAGTGATGACTAAGAAAATACACTTTCACTACTATTTTGTAACGAACGTGATTTTACGGCAAGAAAGTATCAATGATTCCCAGAAAAGCCATCGTCAGCATTTTTAATAAACAAGTGACTCGCAGCTGCAGTATTGTTTTCTAACGAATCAGCGAAAAATTGATACTAAATTTCTCGAACTCTGATCTAATTATTTCTTTAGCTAGCGTTACTTTACGAGAAGAAAGTAACAATCATTCCTAGAAAAGTTATCGTCAGCATGTCTGATCAACACATGGCTCGCAGCTATAGCATTGTTTTCTACGAAACCAACAAAAGGATCATTGAATTCCTCGAACACTGATCTCACTATATTCTTGGTAACGAACATGACTTTGCGACAAGAAAGTATCAGGTTATAATAATGACAGCTTACTACAGCACTTTTGAAAACATCTTATCACACAACAACCATTTCCAGAAAAGTTATCGTCAGCATGTTTGAACGGTAAATAATTTCTGGCATCGTTTTTCACTAAATCAGAGAAAAAATATTAAAATTATATACCCTTCAAAATTTCCATTATCTCCAGGCTGTCCATTGCAAAGAAGCGTAATCACAAAATCAGAATTGCGCTCCGAATCTTGTTAAGATAACCTCTTTTTTAAACGGTACACATAGTTAAAAGCGCACGTATATTTTAGATGAGGTGTCTTTACACCGTGATTAAGACAATACTTATTTAACCATGGTAGCTGATTAAATGACGGGCAATCTTCATTTGATTCTATATTTATAGTTTCTCGCACTGTAATACCGCATGAAAATGATCATTTTTGTTTACCTCTCAAGTGAATTTTTCAAAATTTTTGAGTAAGATCACGCAACTTTTGGTAGAGAGCTTTCTCGGTAACATCACCGTCAAAATAGTCAAGATCGTGTAATATTCTGTAAGCCGATTATTTTCGCTTCTTATGCCTCTGCTGAAAGGATTTATACGGCTTTTCTATGCAACAATCCAATGACCACTAAAATCATCGTTCAAAGCCACGATGCCAACTTCTTTTGGAACAACTCTATTATTGCTATCTTTTAAACACTGAATATTCACGACTACATCCATGATTTAACTTTTTTTCTGACCATTGCAACGATTAGAGCTGTACTAAGGAGCAACAGCGATATCTTTTTATCCGATAAAATTTGTAAGCGCCATCTATTGATAGCTTTACCCGTTAAAATCTACAACTGCTTGTCGCGATGCGTCAATCTCTAAAATGTTATCGTATCCTGCATAAATTATACGATTGATGGTGTTTATCAAAGGTTCGCTAAATCGGACATCGGTTCTAACAATTCCATGTTTTATTAAATTCCAATGAGTACATTCATCTGCCGATAAATCGGGTGTTATATCAAGTGCAAACAGACAGAAACCGTCTGGATACGACTCGCGAGTAATTTTATTTCTTGAAGTGCCCGAGCAAACTGACGAGCACCTGCTGGATTCACGTGTTGCCTTTTCCTCATAGCATCGTTGACCAAGTTGATAATATTTGCACCATGGATAGGAATGCTATCTATACATGTTGCATCATTACCATACCAAGTGACGATGTCTGTGCCTCGTAAATGTTGTAAAAGACCCGCTGCATTGGTCCGGTATATTAAAGGTACACTTTCCACAATTTATGCATCTACACGATCTTCTTATTCTTTGACGATTCGTTTTGATTCTGCCCCAGTATCATCATTATTATCATCGTTGATAATATCAGTATATTGCATATCATCGTCTTTTTTTGTAGTTTCTGTCTTCTTGTTACTAATATCTTTAAAATGTAGATAACGTCGTAATGCTTGAGAATATCGCTGTCATTTATCTCGCTCGCTGATATCATCCGTAGAATTCAAGATATCGCTTATCTCGGCATCCAGCCTTCTAACAGCAGTTCCTGGTGTTTGCACCGACTTTAACCCAGCGTTGGTGAAAAGTTTTTGTTGTGAGCGTTCCACATTCTCTTGTAGTAACAGAATCATTTTTTTAATGTATTCCATTTTTTTAAATTTTGATATAAGACTTGATAATACTGTACTAATGAGCGGTGCCAGCAATGTTGGCAAGAATCCGTCATGTACGATAATTTTCTTTTCCGTAGCTAGATTCTTCTGAGGACTTGCTAATCGTCTGAGAACGCCTGTGTGTTTACGTAATCAAGTTTTGTGCGTTTTGTTGAGAGGAACGTTACCGCGCAGCACGTTAAGAGCACACTCACAAATGTATCTAACCAATTTAAGGTCGGCCTTACGGAGCACGGCAGCGCATTGCTCCCTGTTAAGACGCTCTCAAAATATCTGTATGCTTTTGCCCGATGGGACCTCTAGTTTTCCGCTCCATTACAAAGATACGACTGAAAGGTGATTACACGAATCAATGCTTTTAAATTGCTTTCAAGGTACGCAACCGTATTGATATTCTTCATCGGGGAACCACACCCTGCTCATAGTATAGTAACCTATGCTTGATCAACGAAATCAAGAGCTGCTCTCTTTTGTTCCCTACTATTGTGCTGTCTAGTACTATTCCAATAATCGTGTATTATACCAGAGCGAATTTTTTTTCTTACAGCATAGGCGAGTGCCGTAACCAATAATCTTGAAAAGCAAAGATTATCGTCGTTGCGCATGGTTAAAATGGATTTCTTATACACATGATCATTACTTAATCGAACACGTCCGTTTGCTCTCATATCTGGCACTATAACACACTTGATCACAAAGTTTTCATTTATGTCAAAGTCTTGAGATCTCTGTGCAACAGTAAATATCATTTCCCACAAATCTTGAGTAGTGGAATTTCTAATAGGTCTGAAAAATAGCCATAATGGTCCATGAAAAAATGAACAGATAGTATCGTCATACCTATAAAATCGGAAGGACTACGTCCATTCACTAATTGATTACGCAGATCATCTAAAGACCTATTTGATCACTCAAAAATGTTTGCCCCTGAGGGTGGTGATGATATTCTTTTCGAAATCTCTACACCCTTTGCATTAAACCTTTGGTAAAATCGGAAAGATTAGTTTTCAATTAGGAATAATAATCTTTCTTGTGGCTCCTCCACTTTTCTCTATGTACTTTAACTGCTGTAACAGATGAACTATATTTTTTTCTTTTAATCTTAATATATATCTGTATGTATTACTTAAAAACACAGAAATGATAATATAAATCGATTATACTTCCGCTCCATTCTAACGTCATTGGAAGATGATAAAGAGCTATCAATAGATGATGATGATGACGATGAAGATGAAGATGACAATGATGATGAAGATGACGATGATGATGAAGATGATAACCTTCTAGATGACACTCTTCTTGATGATGATGGAATGACGGAGTTATCATCATCATCTTCTTCTTCTTCCATAACACTAGTACTTGTAGGTTCTAGAAATACAAGAAAAATTAATTATAAAAAATTAAAATAATTTTCTTCTGTAAAAACTTCTATCTTTTAAAAATCTCTATCACTCACCGAACACGTATTTAGAACCAGCGATAACCCTGTCACCTTCATCCGTTATAGCGCTTAAATGATTGATGTATTATTTATGTGTAGATATAGATATATATTAAATTATGATTAAATCATTTAAATTAATCAATTACCACTTTGTCGCAATACCTTGTTCCAATCTGGATCTGATAGATTTCTTTGTCATATGACACTGTCTACCATATAAAGTTGAAATCTATTAGAAAATAATCCTCGTCGTTATAAATAATTTATTGTTCGTACGTTGCAGTGTAATAAAATACAACGTAATCTACTTGATAACGCTTCTGTAGGTAAATTTCCTAAATTACCACGCTGTATATTTTGACAAATTGTGCGTATCGTCAGTTTTTGTGCAATAGCGAAACGTACAACACAATTGAGCACACTAAAAGCGTGAAATCTAGATACGTTTTCCATGATTATCTATTAAGCCTTTAAGTACAACCGTGGAGCAAGCACTGTTTCGAGCGCATTTTATAGCTGTTAAACTAAAAGAAATAAGAGGCAGCTGTGGCGCAAATAAAGAAACAATACAATTTCAGATACCAAGAAACAATGAAATACCAATAGTGAGCATTCTCAAAGTGCAAGCACATATGTGATGATGATATGTGATTAACACGTGTCATACCAAGAAACAATAAAATAGCAATAGTAAGCATTCTGAAAATTGCAAGCACACGTGTGATGATGATATGTGATGAACACGTGTTATACCAAAAAACAATAAAGTAGCAATAGTAAGCATTCTGAAAATTGCAAGTCACACGTGCTACTTTCTTTTAAATCGTTTCCTGATTAAACAGTATTAAAATAAAACTAGCTCGCCACAGCGGCCCAAAGGGCTGCTGTAGCTCGTACCTCGGTCTTTTCAGAGCTTCGCTTCGCTCAGCTCTGAAATGCCCTCGGGCTCATATGCAAAAAGCTCCGCTTCTTGCATATAAGGCACGACCGAAAACGCTCGCGCTTCGCGCTCACTATTTGATATTCAAAGAATATTAAAGCAAATCATTTACAACCGCAAAAGTATTAAAAGTTAATCTTATTTCTTTTTTTCATTGAATTTTTTACCGCATCTTTCAACAGGAGGTTTGAATTTATTGTATTTATTTAAAAAAACAAATTTATAATTATTTAATATTTTCTTGTGAATTAAGTTGATTGATTTCGAAAAAATTTATGTCATGTGAAAAAGACATTTTTTAATGTATATTTTTTAAAATTTTGGATAGTATATTCTATCAAAAGTTATAAGAAAAAAAAAATTATTTTATAGTTTAGTAGTTTAAAAGTAAAGTTTTGTATAAAGTTTTTATTTGATCTGAATCATTTCGATGGGGGATAATTTTAAACAAGAATACAAATAAATGTTGGCAGTTTAAAAAAAAATAGTTCGAGCGGTTTTAAAACAGTTATCCCTTCAGAGGTAAAATAAATGATTTTTTGGTGATAACTGGAAAAAAACGAATTTTTAAAAAAAGTATATGAAATAAAATTTATAGAAAAAAATAAGATACATCTTTTTAATACTATACATATTTTTTTTTAAATGATATTTATCAAATTATCATTAAAAAGCCTTTAATTTCAACAATTTTCATGGATAATTTGAAAAATATTATTTTTAGAGAAAAATGTATAGAATAAAAAAGATTTATTTTTTTATATTCTATAACTTTTATTTCATATACTTTTAAAAAAAAAATCGTATTTTTCAAGTTATTACCAAAAATCCATTTTTTTGACCATTTATAAGGCGTTTATTTAAAAACGCTTCTAACGATTTTTTTAAAAATAGGAATGTTTACTTGTGTTATTATTTGAAACAATTTCCCGTTTGAATCATTCAGATCGGATAAAAACTCGTTGAGAAAATTCATAAACTTGATTTCTCACACACATACATCCATACATACATTTTAATGAAGCCTCGTAATAGTCTTGTTTTGCTATAAAAATAAGTTTTTTATCATAAAATAACATATTTTGAAGGGTTACATTTCTCGCGATGTCGAAAATATAAGACACTTCCGTATAGCGGTCGTGCCTAAAAATTATATCTTCAAGAGTAAATGATACGGGTAATATAAAAAAATCACAATTAAATAGGTAATTACAATTTTTTATGATGCTATTTGATTTCTCATATTAAAATTAGTATAAATTCTGAAAATCAGCTTTCTAAGATCAATAGATTAAGACTTTATACATGATCGATTATCTATTGATCTAATAAAGATATCAAGGTGATTTTTGGTATATATGTTATTTAAATAGATAAATGAAATGGCATCGTAAAAATTTTTATTTTTCCAAAATTCGTAAATTTTAAAATTTGAAATTTGTGTATGAATCATCAGATAAGATAAGCATGTTTGTATGCTTTAAGTACTGTGTATGATAACTAACACCGTTATTAGAATTCCAAAAATCCATTTGTTTTTTTATGCCCTAAATAGTATGTGTTCAAAAAATCACGTCTTTATCTATTGATCTACTAAAGATATCAAGGCAATTTTTGGTACATTTACCGTGTCCTTGAAGATAACACCAAAATGTTGGCTTATATCTCACCTAGATGCGAATTTTGACTCTGCAATTTCTACGAAAATTTAAGATGTATTATTTTAATTTTCCATAGGTCAAGCACAGCTGCATTGTAACAATATTGATTTAAAATGCTGACATAGATGTTTTATAGAATTATGACTGTCTATTGCAGCTATGTATTTTGTTTTGGTTTTTTAGTGGAAAACTGCACGTGTGAAAGAAACTTTCTTTCACACGTAAAATTTTAATGTTATTAGATCATCGGTACATGATTGAGATAGAAGGATGACATTAAGATCAAGACCATGATTTTAGTGTCTAAGATGTTGCCGGACGATAAAAAACCACACGAGGGTGATGGAGAGGACCTTAATCTTCTTCCCGTGATAGAGCCGGCAACTAAACCATCGGTACCGGTTAGCTACGTGCAATTGATAACGATCAGACGGATGCGAATTTACCCGCGATACAATAATTTTAATTCTGCAGGTTTTGGTGACAATATGGTAGTAATTCTCCTGTTATGGGAGGACCACTGGCATTTTTATTCATATGAACACCCGGTGTTGGTGGAAGATTTTTGTCGGCGGCGAAATCGTGAGCAAAGTTTACTGAATTGGCTCGCATGGCCCCATATTAATGTCGTGTTAAATACCGATGTAACGTTGGAGCCTGTATATCAGGAAATATTCCTGACAGTAACACACTGGGCACGGATATTTTGCTGTCGGTACGAAACGACCGTGCGACTTCGTAGTCGACGATTCAAATATTAATAAGTATTTTGAAAATAAAAAACTAAAAAAACTGTTTAAAAAAACTGTGTTTAATAAATAGTGCTTAGGAATAAGAAACTGAAAAAAACTGTGCATAAAAAATAGTGTATTGGAGTGGAAAAATAATAAGGAAAATGGTATCTTTTTTTTAATTTATGTTATTAAAATTGTATAATTTTTTGAAATGATATATATATATTATTTTAAAATGAAAATGTGTGTGTGCGTGTGTGTTTTCAAAAATCTGAGTACCGCTATAGAGTGTCATAACGAACTCCTCTGACTCCCCTCACATGACATCATAATGTATATATATGTACACGGAAAGAAGTGGTACGACTGTACAGCCGTGGTGCGATCACAGCAGACAGCAGTGATTTGATTTACCACGAGGCGGCGTGGCATACTGCTGTTCAGCTGTGCTTACACTTTCTACAGCCGTGTTTTCAATCACCTTCTACGACCGTGATTACACAAAGCGGCAAAGTTATTGTCAACGAGATTTCGTTTAGTGCTAAGTATGATAATAGTGACTTTATTCTTCATTACTCATTTTTACGATGGATAACACAGTAAAAAAACTTTTCGAAAGTTGGAATCTTGCTAATTTATTATATTACTTCCACGGTAAGTGACAATTACTTTGAAAGTTTAAGTGAGGTTAACTATTCATATTTATGAACTAAGATATCACAAGAGAAATTTTTTATTGATGAGCTATGAAGCGAAGTGGCAGTATTTGCAATTAAGGCATTTTGTTGCATGCTTTTATAAATCTTGAAATATATTCCAAAATTTTTTTTACTTTCAATATCGTTAGGTATAATATTATTTATATCATCTTTAGTTAATTCTTTAAATCTATCAATATTTACATTAGCAACTGCAAAATACAATTAAAAACATGTATATGAAAAGTTAACCTCACTTAAACTTTCAAATTAATTGTCACTTACCGTAGAAATAATATAATAAATCAGCAAGATTCCAACTTTCGAAAAATTTTTTTACTGTGTTATCCATCGTAAAAATGAGTAATGAAGAATAAAGTCACTATTATCATACTTAGCACTAAGCGAAATCTCGTTGACAATAACTTTGCCGTTTTGTGTAATCACGGTCGTAGAAGGTGATTGAAAACACGGCTGTAGGAAGTGTAAGCACAGCTGAACAGCAGTATGCCGCGCCGCCTCGTGGTGAATCAAATCACTGCTGTCTGCTGTGATCGCACCACGGCTGTACAGTCGTACCACTTCTTTCCGTGTATGTTCTTACTCTTTTCCTATAAGAAGAACAAGGATAGAATATTTGAGAACTGAGTAACAACTACAACTTCTAGCCTTAGACTTGAGTTGAGTCTATGATTTCAAGCCATAAAAAAACATCATGGCCCGAATCCATAGTCGTGTCTTGAGTACTAAGTATGACTTGAAACTCAAGTTTCGTTACTTGAGTATCAGCTGTTACTTCAATTGAGTGCTACATGAAGAGGTTATCACAGTTAGTTATAAAACAAAATCACACAAATAAGATAGTTGTCAGTAAGAATGTAACACTCAATTAAAGTAACAGCTCATACTCAAGTAACGATTCTATGAATTCGGGCCAGAGAAAAGTAACATGTAAAATATTTTGTAAATAGAAAAATGGATATTAGTATTAAAATAGTATCACGAATATTATTATAAAAAATAAAATCCTATATTTATTAATTTTATATATTAGGTAAGGATTGATTTCTAACAAAATTCTAGTTGAAAAAGATAATATTATTTCATGGGCTATATTACAATATTAGAATAACATTATATAATAAAAATTGATTCGATATTAAATGGTTACAATTATTATTGTAGATGTTAAAGAAGATCTTTCGATAAAACATAAGGGCGAAATATTCGAATTATAATTTGTATATGGTTGAGATAATAAGTCCAAAATCTTTAATAATATATAGGGCTATTACACGCTAGGAAAAGAACAGGAACAGATATAAGAAATACATTACTTCTATATCTATATATATGAGGAATAGCGAATTGTTGCTAGGAACAACGCGTTTATTTCTTATATATAGAAGCAATGTATTTCTTATATCTGTTCCTGTCTTTTTTCTAGCGTGTAATAGCCCTATATATTATTAAAGGTTTTGGACTTATTATCTTGACCATATACAAATTATAATTCGAACATTTTGCCCTAATGTTTTATCGAAAGATCTTCTTAAACATCTACAATAATAATTGTAACGAACCATTTAATGTCAAATCAATTTTTATTATACAATCCCACACAGCATGAAATATTGCAGTGAAACTTTCACTGAAATATTGTGCTGAAATATTGTCACAAGATTGCAGCAATCTTGTCTTAACATTGCTAAGAGGTTTCATGAAACATTTCAGTGTGATATTGCTGCAAACTTGCTACAAGGTTACAGAAAATAATTCAAGCAATATTGCAAGGAATCTTTCATGAAAGGTTGCAGCGAGGTTTCTGCAAGGTATTATAAAACATTTCATGAAATATTGCAAGAAACCTTTCATAAAAGGTTGCAGCGAGGTTTCTGCAAGATTTTAGGAACAATTCATGAAATATTGCAAGAAAACTTTCATGACATGTTTCAGCGAGGTTTCCAGCAAGATTTATAAAACATTTAATAGAATATTGCAAGAAACCTTTCATGAAAGGTTGCAGCGAGGTTTCTGAAAGATTTTAGGAATATTTCATGAAATATTGCAAGAAACCTTTTATGAAAGGTTGCATAGAGGTTTCCAGCAAAATTTAGAAAACATTTTATAAAATATTGCAAGGAACCTTTCATGAAAGGTTGCAGCAAGGTTTCTGCAAGGTTTTAGAAATATTTCATGAAATTTCGCAAGAAACCTTTCATGAAAGATTGCAGCGAGGTTTCTGTAAGATTTTAGAAATATTTCATGAAATATTGCAAGAAAACTTTCACGAAAGGTTGCAGCGAGGTTTTCAGCACGATTTAGAAATTATTTCATGGAATATTGCAAGGAACCTTTCATGAAAGGTTGCAGCGAGATTTCTGCAAGATTTTAGAAACGTTTCATGAAATATTGGACGAAAACTTTCACGACATGTTTCAGCGAGGTTTTCAGAAAAATTTAGAAAACATTTCATGGAATATTGCAAGGAACCTTTCATGGAAGGTTGCAGCAAGTTTTCTGCAAGATTTTGGAAATATTTCATGAAATATTGCAAGAAACCTTTCATGAAAGGTTGCAGCGCGGTTTCTGTAAGACTTTAAAAACATTTCATGAAATATTGCAAGAAAACTTTTATTACATGTTTCAGCGGGATTTTCAGCAAGATTTAGACAACATTTTGATGGAATATTGCATCGAACTTTGTATGAAAGATTGCAGCGAGCTTTCTGCAAGATTTTAGAAACATTTCATAAAATATTGCAAGAAACCTTTCACGAAAGGTTGCAGCGAGGTTTCTGCAAGATTTGGGGAACTTTTCATGGAATATTGCAAAAAACCTTTCATGAAAGATTGCAGCGAGGTTCCTACAAGATTTTAGAAACATTTTATAAAATATTGCAAGAAACCTTTCACGAAAAGTTGCAGCGAGGTTTCTGCAAGATTTGGGGAACTTTTCATGGAATATTGCAAGAAACCTTTCATGAAAGATTGCAGCGAGGTTCCTGCAAGATTTTAGAAACATTTTACGAAATATTGCAAGATACCTTTTATGAAAGGTTTCAACGAGGTTTCCAGCAAAATTTGATGAATATATTTTATGAAATATTACGAGGTATCTTTTGTTAAAAGTTGCAGTAAGATTTCTGCAAGGTTTTTGACAAGATTTCTAAGATATCACAAAAAATATTGCTATGTACATTTCGCCAATGGTTATTACCATATTTTTGGCAATCTTTATAAAATATTCCAGAAAAGCGTTTCACAAAAAGTATCAGCAAAGTTTCATGAATAATTTCAAAATGAAATTGCAGCAAACCTTTCATAAACAGTTTCAGCAATAATTCCGCAAGTTTTTATAAAAGATTCTAAGAGCAGTCCAGATTCGCTGTTCTTGTCTTGTATTTGGTTTCCTGTTATTTACTCAAGTATTTATTGCTGTAGTTGTATTGTAATCGGGAAGTTGAGCGCAATAAATATGCTATTATTATAAATATTTATGCGTAGGGTAAAAAAATCCATCGAATTGTTATTGAAAAAAGTAAAGAACGCATAAATATTAGAAACAAAACCTTTTATTTCAATATTCTCTACTTTTCTCAAAAACGATGCTGAGGAATTTTTTCTTCTTGTGCACAAATATTGATAATAATACTATTGCGCTCAACTAGTAATTTATAGATACGACGATTGATACTTAAGCAAATAAGAAAAACTTGATCACACAAGGATATAAAATCCTGCCTACTATTAAATATTACTGCAGCAAGCTTTTGGCAAGATTTAAGAAATATTTTACAAAATATTGCATGCGCGGCAAAATTTGGGAAAAATTTCATGAAATATTACGAGAAACCTTTCATGAAAGATTGCTGCAAGGTTTCTTGAAATGTTGCTGCGAGGTTTTCATGAAAGGTTGCTGCGAGGTTTTTAGAAATATTTCAACCGGGTTCTAGCGCGGACATATAAATGTTGCTGCAATATCTCATAAAAGGTTGCTACCAGTTTTTCTGCAAGGTTACGGCAAGATTTTCTGAAAAATTGCTGTGTGGTTGCTTGAAATGTTTTTGCTATTTTTCCCGCAAGATTCCTTTAAGGTTTCTTGAAATGTTTCTGTTACATTACCTGAAAGATTGCTGCGAGGTTTCCTGCAAGGTTGCGGTGAGGTGTTCTAAAAGATTGCTGCAAGGTTTCTTGAAATGTTTCTGTTACACTTCCTGAAATATTGCTGTGAGGTTTTCATGAAAGGTTGCTGCAAGGTTTTCTGAAAGATTGCTGCGAGGTTTTTAGAAATATTTCAACCGGGTTCTAGCACGGACATATAAATGTTGCTGCAATCTTTCATGAAAGGTTGCTGCGAAGTTTCGAAACTTTCATGAAACCTTGCAGCAACCTTGCAGCAATCTTTATTATAATATTGTAATATAGCCCATGAAATAATTTTATCGTCTTAAACTACAATTTCGTTAGAAATAAATCCTCACCTAATACATAAAATTAATAAATATAGGATTTTATTTTTTATAATAATATTCATAATACTGTTTCAATACTAATATTCGTTATTCTATTTACAAAATATTGTACATGTTACTTTTCTTTGGCCCGAACTTAGGCCCGAATTCATAGTCGTATCTTGGGTATTAAGTATGACTTGAAAATTAAGTATTGTTACTTGAGTATCAGCTGTTACTTCAATTGAGTGTTACATCCTTACCGACGACTATCCTATTTGTGTGATTTTGTTTCATAACTAACTGTGATAACCTCTTCATGTAGCACTTAATTGAAGGAACAGCTGATACTCAAGTAACGAAACTTAAGTTTTTTAAACTAAGTTTTAAGTCATACTCAATACTCAAGACACGACTATGAATTTGGGCCATAATGTTTTTTTATGGCTCAAAATCATAGACTCAACTCAAGTCTAAGGCTAGATGTTGTAGTTGTTACTCAGTTCTCAAATATTCTATCCTTGTTCTGCTTATAGAAAAAGAGTAAGAACATAGATAGATATCTGAGAACTGAGTAAAGACTATAACTTCCAGCCGAACGATTATTACTTGAGTTACCTTACTGGATTCGTACCCATGTCAATGGAGATAATATAATACAATACATGACATAAAAGCAAACTTTATTAATGATCTTTAAAACGATTGCAAATGTCATAAAATAATTGCCAATAATATGCGCTTTTTAACAAAAATATATTTAATATTGTAATATTAATATGAGACATGTAAACAAGATTTCAATGTACTCGCATGCTCACATTTTTTTTACAAAGTGTAAAAATAGACCACATAGCTCTCGCAAAAGTGTGCCTTAAGTGCAGATTTAGATTACATAATGTTAAAAATGCCAAAGTCAAGGTTCATATTATTAAATCATGATGATAATGTTTGTATTGATAAGTTTTTCTTACGAAATATAAATTCATATATAATCTCAAGTTGATATTTCGACTGTACTCAATATAGCTGTACCTGTGAAATTACTTATTTACCAAAATATTTTCTTTTATTAAAGCAATATAATATTTAAAAGATTTTACCACATATAAAGTAGTGAAATATCAACAAAATCAGGAAAGAAGTGTTTAAATACCTAATCTAAAATGTGGATTCATGCAAAAATATGATGCGGATATTTGTAAATCTTATTTTCCTGACTTTATTGCATAATTAAATTCATAAATAAAGTTCTAGAATACAATTTCATAATATAAATAATAATACAAAGTCTGAAAATGAGCTACAATCAACCAAAAACGTCGAAAAAATGAGTTTTTTTGCATTTTTAACTATGGCGCACCAACAGCAAATATCTGGAATAATGCAGGCGAGTAATTTCAAACAAAATACAAATTTTTTTGCAAGAATTGGCCCTGTACCGCATTTTCCGTGAAAAAGGAAGGGTTTGAATTTTTTTTCATCCTTTTAGGTTATATAGCATTATCAAATCTTTATGAAAAAATTCTACGTGATTGGTAACCATTTAAGCTATAAGCACGATTTTCTTGGGGTTTTTTTACTGACTCGATGTGGAGAAAAAAAATAAATAGTAAAAAACTAATTTACTTCATGCTGTGGACAAGGGGAGGGGGGTCGCGGTCTGCGAATATAACAAAAACAATATTTTTCATCCAAAACAAAATTACAAGGTCAAACAAAAATTTCAGGGACAGGGCAAAATTGACTATCTTAACGGGGGGTACCCTTCAAGCTTTGAAATAGCTGAAAATTAGCTGACTAGGAGAGTATCAGACCTCCGGATCACGGATTTTGCTCAAACTTTAGGATAAGTTTTTAGATGCTAAAATATGAAAGGAAACAGAATTTTAGATCCCAATGCTCAATATTTCCCTAGTTACAGGCAATCAAAGAAAATCACTAAAAAGTTACTTGATTTTCAAACGCATATAGTTCCTTAGCATTGATATCTAGGAGCTTAAAACTTTTTTTAAATGAAAGCTTATCTTAGATCCTTTCAAAATAGTCGTAATTGCATGTCAAAATATTATTTTTTCTCAAAGTTATAGCGTAATAAACATTAGATCCAATTTTTGCTTTTGTTATTAATTAATGTTTTAAAAAGAAAAATCAGGTCCAATGTTTATCACGCTATAACTTTGGAAAATAATAATATTTTGACATGCTGTAACTACTATTTTGAAAGGATTTGAGCTCAGTTTTTATTTAAAAAAAGTTTGAAGCTCCTTGCTATGAATGCTAAGAAACTATATGCATTTGAAAATCTAGTAACTTTTTTAGTGATTTTCTCTAATTGCCTGTAACTAGGAAAATATTGAGCGTTGGGATCTAAAATTCTGTTTTCTTTTATATTTCGACATCTAAATACTTATCCCAAAGTTTGAGCAAAATCCGTGATCCGGAGGTCTGATACTCTTCTAGTGAGTTAAGCTGAATTTAAGCTTGTAGTGAACTTGGTAATAGCTCATTTTAAGTTTTGTATATAACGATATATCATAACATATAAGTTTAAGATTTATGAAAGATGAAAGATAGGTAATAATATCTATTTTACAATTAGCTAATTATCCTGTAATCATTGTAAAGTTTGATCATATAGAATCATTATTAATTTTATGATTTGTTTAAAATATGGATTAAAAATATCATTTTGGAAATGGCAAATTGAAGTATAATAAGCAAATGATTAAATTTAAATTTTGTTAAATTAAAATCAAACACTTGAATATAGTTATTATAAATTTAATTTTTATTTAATTTTGTAAAAGAACACCGACATCACAATTTTCCAAATTTTTTATCCTTAACTCAAAAATATTTTAAATATCTCTTTATCACTGCCTTAAATTTTAGAATATCGATTAAAAAAAAGGAGAAAAAACAATGTTCGATTGATAGATTTATAGACTATTTTTTAATTTATTATGTTACAGTCAACGTTGGTATTCTTTTTATTTAATAATCTACGTAAAAAAATAATAGTTATTTTTTTTTTGGATATGCAATTCTAACAATCCATGTAGATGAATAGATTTATTGAAAGATCATTGAAGATTCACCTGAAGAAAACTTTTGAATAATTAAAATTATTTAGTAAATTTTAAATAAAAGTTATTAAAAAAATTGCAAATTCTTAGATATTTTTTTAAAGCTATAAAAGCAAGATGGGGGTTGGCGCGCTTGCGCGCAGGGGGTCTTGCCCCCTAGTATATATATATATATATATATATATATATATACGAGAGGGGATTCCCCCCTGCTCGCTTCGCTCACCAACCCCCGTTTCAACATTATATCATATTTATAGTATTTTAATAAAAATTATTGTATATAAAAATTAAGACTGTTAAATTATTTTTACTCACTTTTCGTTTATTTTTTTCATCTTTCTTTTAGTTTAAAAGACAGGTAAATTACCTTTGTATTATTCAATTAATTTTTTTTTATTTCATTATTACTTTCTTCCATATGGGTTATTTTATTTTAACTTTTCTTTTCAAGAACTAATTATTCCAGGATCAATTTCACGTCTTTTTCTGATATATTGTCTTATAGTTTTTATTACTGTAAATAATTTTCTTTTTTACTTTTTCCACATCACCTAAGAGGTAAGCAAAAAGGCGCGTTTTTATAGTGATGTACCTAATAGGCCTAATCTACTTATACAGAAAAAAGAATGATTTTATTTTTAATTTTTGATAGAAAATGAAAAATTATTTCTCATTAAAAATTTAAAATAAAATTATTCTTTTTTCTGTATTTGCTGAAAAGAAAAATATAATTTTTAATATAAATTATAAAGAAATTTTTTATTTTGTAACTGTTATTTTGCCCGTCACAAAAAAAATAGCTATTAATTTAATATCAAATTATGCTAAGTCTAGAAATCTTATTATAAATAGAGTTGCCGACAACTTGTAAGAAAATAATCATATATATGTATTACGCGGCAAACTCTATGGTGCTAGTTAGTCAAATGTATGTTGACTAGCGACAAAACTTTATCCTATACACTCGTCACTGCATCGCTCTCTCTCTCTCTCTCTCTCTCTCTCTCTCTCTCTGTCTCTCTCTTACCTTAACGAGAGACGCGATGCCGGCAGTACAGCTTTCCTTATTCCATACAGAAATATATATATTATATGATATATTAAAAATAAGGACCGCGGAGGCGTCGGGGTAAGCAAATTAATTCAGGTCTTTAACTTAACGTGACTTTATTAAACTAGTAATGAAAGAAATACAATAAAATAGATTTAGATAAAAAAGTAAGAAGAATAATAATTACTAAAGATAATTCTGAGGGGGGACGCGACGCGAACTAAATTATTGTAAGATATTACAATGAATGCGCGCACTCTCTATGCTAAGATTTCTTCGAGGAAAGAAATCTTAGCCAAGTATATAAAATAAGATAAACTTACAAACGCGCGTAGTAGCTTTTATGATAACCTAAATACATACGCTGAGATATATCGCCGTTGGCCAACGAAAGGAATGGCACGCCACGACCTGGTCGCTGAGGCTCGTAGAAGACAGCCAAGCAAGGAAAGATTTCCTGATCGCTGCGACTCGTCGAAGACAGCTAAGCCAAATTATGCACAGCCGGAGGATGACGCTCATGTTTCTTTAGAGCAGCGATCTCCTTTTTCTTTTTCTGCACAAAACTATATGCGGCACTACACCAACGAATTAATCAAATTTACACTCAAATAAAGCCGAGAGATATGACTAAGATGCGTGCTTGTAGGCCGTTAGAAAAAGTTTCCCTTGCAGGTCAGGAATATATGAGCTACGTGTGCGCTGATGGACCACCGGAAATGTTCTGACTCCTCTCGTGGCTTTCTCGCTCCTCGCGCGCGCGCTGCTCATCGAGTTACGTGATTCTTGACGTAGCTTATACGAGGTATATGACTGAGCGCGTGTCATTTGATTTCACCTAAGCGCGCAAGATTCGAACACGGTAGAATACCGTGACACCCCTTCGCCAGACGCAGCATAACTGGGTTCTGCTGCTCTGCTTAGCGCGCGGAAGGTGTGCAGCTAATGCTTTGAGCAAGTTTAATGCGTTTGATATTTTATCATTGTGTATTCATTCGTTGCGCACGCGTTTTCTTTGGTGAAAAGTCGGTTACGTTTTCGCTATGCTTTACATTTGTGGAACCTTTTGGCCTACAACGCCTACGCATAATCGGTTCGGACTCAGCTTGACGCATACGCTTTTCTGTTCGTGTTACAACGATCGTTTTACGCGGACGACCACGCTTCCTATTCGGTTTATCGAGTTTGGGAGTATCACCGCTCACAGGGGGTCGCACGCTGTCTGAGCCCGAGTCTTCGTCAGCACACGGAGTCGCATCGCTCGTCAGAGACGGGTCGCTCATCGTCTCATTTGCGCGTGTTTGATCCAACGGTGGTTGAGATGGTGCTTCGTCTTCTTGCCTTGCTATGTATGGTTTTAATTGCTCTACGTGTGTAGGGCCGTAAGCATTACTATCCTGATCAATCAGTCTGTATGTGTTAGGGCCACATTTCGCTGTGATCACATACGGGCCTACAAACTTAGGTGCGACCTTACTTGCAATACCCTGAGCAGCTAAAGAGAGTATTTTATTTCTTTTCCGCACTAAATCTCCAATGTCATATTCTACTCCTTTTCGACGAATATCATATGTCTCAACCTGCTTTTGTTGCGCAGACTGTGCACGATCAACCACCCGTTCGTGTAGCAAAGGTAATTTGCTTACACGCCCTTGCCAGTTCGTTACTTCTTGTAACCTTTCGTTTTCTCAGGCAGCACTGTCTTCCTTCCTTTTCAGTGAGCTCGGAGGTACTGGCTGTCTACCGTAATTTAACATTGCAGGACTCGTACCAGTCGTACTCTGTTTCGCAGTAATATATGCAAACATAATCTCTGGTAGCTTTTCGTCCCATGAGCGATGATTTTCGCTAATAAATGCTGTAATCATGGTTTTGACTGTCCGGTTTATCCTTTTGAACGGATTTGCCTGCGGGTGGTACGTTGGAGTAGTGTTATGACAAATACCTGTTTCATTTAGATATTTATCTATCATGTGATTCCTGAATTCTGATCCATTATCGGATAAGAAAATCTCAGGCGCACCAAACCTTAGAATAATTCTTTCTCTTAGTGCTTTTAAGATCGTGGGTGCATTTGCCTTTCTAATAGGTATGCACTCCACCCATTTTGTAAATACGTCCTCAAAAATTAAAGCATATTCGTAACCGTGTTTACTCCTTGGAAAAGGACCTGTTACGTCACTCGCAACGACCTTCCATGGGCCTGTAATTTCTCTTTTACCCATTAAGCCTGCGGGTAATTTTTGCTCTACCTTGCATTGTTGACAGATCTCGCAACTCTTTACATACTGTGCCACAGTTTTCTCTATATATGGCCAGTAATAGTACAGTTTTACGCGAGCTATTGTTTTATCACGACCTGAGTGGCCAGCTGTCGGCTTGTCGTGACATTCATGCAGTAATTCTGCTCTGTTCTCACTGGGAACGACGAGTTTTCATGCATCATCGTCTCCCATTGTTGTTTCAGTGAACCTGTCTGGCAGATAGCGGTACAATTGACCTCCAACTATCTTCCATCTTGGATAGTCCTCAGGATTACTCATAACCTGCTGAAGCAGAGACTTATACCACACATTTTTGGTTTGCGACGCCCAACTTAGTGCACTTAAATGAGTGTCGCATTCCATTAAATCTTCGTGCATGCGTGATAGTGCATCAGGAACATAATTCAATGCACCTTTTCTGTGCTCAACAGTATAAGAGTAGCCCTGCAGCTCCAGCGCCCACCACGCTAGCCTGCCCGTTGGATTATGTAAATTACATAACCAACGTAAACTACTATGATCGGTTATGACTTTAAAGTCATAACCTTCAATGTAGCAGCGAAACTTTTTGACAGCCAATATGACGGCTAGACATTCTCTTTCTGTTACGCTGTAGTTTCGCTCTGCACTGGACATTGTACGACTAGCGAATTCCAATACTCGCTCTTCGTCGTTGACTACTTGTAGAAGTACTGCTCCTAGGCCTGAGTCACTAACATCTGTCTGTATAACGAATTGCAAACTGAACTGTGGTCGATGCAGTAACGGAGCTGATGCAATTAAAACTTTTATTTGATCGAAAGCGATTTCCTGGTCGCTTGACCATACGTATTTGCAGTCTTTTCTAGTAAGCCTCGTCAATGGCTCTGCTAACGTGGCGAAATTTTTCAAGAATTTCCTGTACCACGAGGCCATACCCATAAAACGCCTCAGCTGTTTTAAATATTTAGGAGCTGGGTAATCAATAATGGATTTTATCTTTTCTGGGTCTGGCTTAAATCCATCTCTATTCACCAGAACCCCCAGATATTTGACTTCTTCTCTGCAGAATATGCTTTTTTCGTGACTGGTCGTGAGACCTGCTGCCTTTATGCGGAGTAATACCTTCTTTAACCATTTCATATGCTCGGCAAAGGTCTCAGTTACTACGATTATATCATCCAGGTATGAGAATGCATACGGCTCGAGTTCTGGGCCTATAACCTTGTTGATTAATCGCTGAAAGGTGGCGCCAGCGTGGCTCAGGCCGTGCGGCATACGTTTGAATTGGAAAAGGCCCATGCTGGGCACTGTAAACGCCGTTTAAGCACGTGAATTTTCTTTCATCCTAATTTGATGATACGCACTGCTCAAATCCATTGTAGAGATGTATCTTGCTTTCTGCAATTTACGCAGGATATCATCCATTCTTGGCAATGGATACGCATCGGGTTTTGTAACTGCATTAACTTTCCTAAAGTCAATACAGAATCTGAATTTGCCATTTGGTTTCTTGACTCGAACCACCGGGCTTGAACAGCCGCTCATTGAAGGTTCAATAATGTCTGCAGCTAGCATCTCATTAACCTGCTCGTGCATCCACTCTCCGACTTTTTTAGAAACAGGATAATATTTCTGTTTAATAGGTAGCGCAGAGCCTGTATCAATCTCATGTTCGATCCAGTCTGTACAACCTATAGGAGTATCATCTTCTCCCAATATTTCTGTAACTAGTCTTTCTACCTGAGCACGATCAGTTGCTGATACATCAGCCAAACCGACTGAGCCTAATTTAGCAACATGCAATTGTTTGAGCGCAGCGATTTCTAAATTCACTTTCACATTTGTACCTTTAAAAGAAAGTTTATTTTCGCACGGATCGAAGATAGCCTTAAATGCTCGTATAAAGTTGTCACCTAGATAACATTCTTCGTCTAGGCTAGGCATAATTGCAGAACGGATCGTTTTTGTAACTCCGCCTACAGTAAACGGTAAGTCAACATAACCTACTAGTGAGCATGATCTACCATCTGCTACTTTAGCGAATCTGCCCGTAGCTGGTATCAAAGGCACATTACATGCAGCTGCCAACTGCAAACCTGTAGAATTCATCACCGTGCGTGATGCACCTGGGTCATACAAGGCCCTTATACGGTAATCTCCGATCACTACCGTGAGCCACCATCGAGCTTCATCATCAATATCCAATTGCGGATGTTCTTCCTGATCACTTGTCTCTGCTTGACAAGTGCGAGACTTGCTCTGCTCTGCTACTAGGGTTTTCGGTAACTTTCCTTCTACCATCTTTCTAGTAGAGAGTTCTGAGTTCTCGTAATCCTCGATAGGAACAGTAGGTACCTCGTCTACTTGTTCCCTTGCCCTTTTCCCGCACATTGTGGGCAAGACCACTGTGTATAGCCAGGTAGCCCGCAACGGTAACAATTGAGGTTAGGATTTCGGTTTTTTGTACCACTTTGCTTCCCTCCATTGGTTTTACCATTACTTGAGTTTTCAGTCTTATTTTTTTTTTGGCCTTGGCTTTGTTGCTCGAAGTTACCATGCCCTAGATAGGGTTTACGAGGTGGTCTCTTAAAATTTTGTCATCTCTTAGGAGAATTTCCTCGTGGTGAGTTAGGCAGCAGAGATTTTTGTGCGTTATCCTCATTGGGCTTTTGCTGCTTTACAAAAGCCTCCCTAAGTTCACGCATCTCTTTTGCTAATTGATTTATCTGCTCAGCAGATACCTGCTTATCAGATACGGCGGCTACTTGTGGCTTACTCTCTCTAGGCTTGCTTGATGGCCGGTAAGCCACATCAGCTAATAAGGACTGTTCAGGCGGAGGCGGTGGTCTGTAGACCCTTTCTGCCTCAAGCGTCAGTTCGGCTTCTGCAGCTTTTTCCAATAATGATTCGATGTCTACTATTTCATCCCTTCTTACCATTCTTTGAATTTCCGGTAATAGGTTACGATGTAGTAGATCGAGCTGTTGGTTTATATCTGGCAACAACACTTGCTTTAAGACTATAGACTGCAGACAAGTAATATAGTCACGCACAGGCTCGTGTTTGCCTTGCGTGCGTGCATTAGCTTCTGCTAACAATCTTTGTTGAAAGCGTCTGCTGTGGCCATACCAACGTAATGCTGCTTCTTTGAACTGAGCCCATGTTTGCCACGAGTGTCTATTATTCCTGTACCAAGTGGCAGCAACTCTTGTTAGCAGTTTGGAGAGCGAGGATAGTAAGTCGCTCTCGCTGAGTTTAGCAAGTGCTCTGCACTCTTCTACTCTCGTTAAGAAGAGGTCTATGCTTTGGCCTCGTTCACCCGAGAATGTAACGTTCCAGCGGCGCACTATATGACCCACGTCTGTGGTTTTATTTGCGTTTACTGTTTGATCACTGTGCCTGCTCTGATCAACGTTAACCGTCGCACTGTTTGCAGTGTAAGGGGTTCCTCCCCCCTCGACTGTACGTGCACCTGTAGTACCAGTTGACAATTTATTGCGGCTTACATAGCTTAGTGCATTTGCGCTTGCATTGTTATTTTCTTGGTTATCTAATGGGCTGCTACTGTTAGCGTAATGTACGCTGAACGTATCACGAAAGTTGACACGCTGTTTGGTACTTTTATTTCTTTGGAGGTTTTCCCGTCTAGGTGTTACCTTACCTGTAGCCTGATCGAACAGCTGTGTGCTCGAAGATTTCGGCTGTGATAGCACTTCCACTTTCAGTGATAGCGAATCCATTGTAGTTGTCATTTCTTTTACCTTAGACGACACATCTTTTACTTAGTTGTGTATTGTAGTAAGGTAGTCTAGTAATTCCTTAGGTATATTCGAGACATTTACGGCTATATCTTGTCCTTGTTGTTCTTGGCGATTTTCGAGTGGTACCTGATCGTTGCGCATTTCGCTATGCGTAACGTTGCTTAACGCAGCATTTAAATTTCTCGCCACCGTTTCGTCATTATTTTTTCGTCATTCGGGATTGTTCTTAGAGGAACAGATTTTTTAATTCTTCACAATAAACTAGAGAATAATATATCAACTCTATCATTTGGTATAATAAGCAGCAATTATTCAATTAATGACAGTTTTCAATCTTCAAAAGGCTAATTTGTATTTTTTTGATGGATTTATTATTCATTGGTCTGAATTTCTGGCAAAAATTGTTAATATCACTGGTATTGGAATTGGACTGTAGTCAGTAAACTCAAATATAAAAATTATTGGAAAAGGTAGTAAATTATTATTGATTAATTTTTTCATATTAATAAAAAATCCTTATGTGACTTTATATTATTATTAATTTTAGATGTCAATAAATCAACGTACGTTTGTTAATAATTTACGTTAATTTAAGTTAAATCTATCTACATTTAATAACTTTCAGCTATAGTTAAGTTCAATTTAGCTAACTTTCAGCTAAAATTAAAATAAGAATAACTAACTATTTGCTAAATTTTGAGTAAATTTTAGCTAAATTCATATTAATTGTAGCTGAAAAATAGCTCATTTAAGAGGAGGTCGCGTATCTCTGTCCTTTTCTAATCAAAGAAATGATTTTTTCACAAAAACTAATAATTTTAGCAAAAAATGAAGAGAAAGCCGCATCTTGTATCGAAAAAAGCAATGTTTTCTTTGATAAGAAAAAATTAATTTTATTGCTTTGTTCTCAAGAAAACCTTGAAAAACCAAATTGTCCACCCTAACCTCTATGATTTAAGTTTTTCAAGGTTTTCTTGAAAACGAAGCAATAAAATTAATTCTTTCTTATCAAAGAAAATATTACTTTTTTTGATACGAGATGCGGCTTTCTCTTCATTTTTTGCTAAAATTATTAGTTTCTGTAAAAAACTCAATTTTTTGATTAGAAAAGGACAGAGATACGTGACCTCCTCTTAAACTTAATTTTAGCTCAATTTTGGCTGAAAGTTAACATAATTGATGTTAATTTTAGCTAAAATTAAGTTAAATTCATTTAAATTTTAGCTAAAATCAATGTAATTTTAGCTAAATTTTAGCTAAAATCAAGTTAAATTTAGCTAAAAATCTAGCTATGTAAGTCCTTGAGTAATTCTTATATACAGCGGCGGTGTCGAAATTTTTTTAAAATATATATATATACATAAATATATATAAACCATCATATGATGGCATAGTCGGCCATCCAACTCCTGGCGCCGTTCAGAGGTCTTTAATCTCAGGAAGGAGTCAGGAGTGGGGGTTTGTTATGACGCTCTATAGTGGTACCGATACTACTTGCAATATATCTTGATACTGAAGGGGGGAGTCTGCTTCAGAGGCTTCAAGAAGTCGAAATTTTTTTTTTGCCTAAATCTCTTCCTAAACAATCCAAGAATATGTCTCTAAAATTTCAGAAAAAAATTCGGAATATTTTCGCAGATACAGAAGAAATAGTGAGCAAGCGTCGAGCAGGTATCCGAGTGGCCAGATCGCCCGAAGCGCGTGCGCTCCACTCCTTGATCTATTATGTATATTTTAATGGAAAGGGACTAACGGTCTTTCGAAACAGTTTAACTGTCCATAGAAGGTCTCTATGAAGCTATGGTACGGGTAAAACTATTATTGTAACGGTATATATGAGCTGGCAACGTCGGCTCGAACAGAGCTACATTTTGCTTTACAGTTCAGTTTTAATTTGTCTCTCAGTACGTGAGCATCTTAAAAATATGGAGACCTATCCAAAAACGAGCAAATCTGAGAGTGAGCGTAGTGGAAGGCCACGAAAGCGCTAATTCCACGGCAATCAATTTTTGAATGTTTCTTCATCGAACGATGGAGAAGCTAATACCAGCCGCAGTGAGCAGAAATTGGCATCAGCGACTACGGACGACGTTATAGTTTATCCGTCTCATTGTTACCGCATGATCGAGTTCGTGTCTGTGTTTTTAGCAATTTCGGAGCTAGTTATTTGCAATTTGTGTTAGCAAAGAATAACGATCACCGAATGTAACCATCGAGGTTTAGGATTTAAAATTATTTTGTCATATCGCTGTGGTAAACGAGAAATCCAATCCGGACCGTTGATTCATACCAGCTACGAAATGAACAGAAGAATTGTGTTCGTCACGAGGCTTTTGGGTATCGCACGAGAAGGCATAAACATTTTTCGTGGTCTTCTGGATTTATCTCAAAGCATAGGCTTAGCAAAATCGACGTATGACAAAATCGTGGAACATCTGTATACAGCAGCAAAAACGATGTTTGAAAGTGCATGCAAAAGTGCTGTCAAAGAGAAAAAACAACTAAATGTGCAAAATGAAAGACCAGCTTACAATTTGAAAGTTTCGGGCGATGGAACATGAAAGAAACGTGGATTCACTTCTCTGTACGGTGTAACTACACTTATTGGCTACTACAGTGGCAAAGTGATTGATCTCGATGTTAAAAGCGAATATTGTCATATCTGTACTCTCAAAAAAAAAATACGTTGAACGACAACGAGTATGAAGAATGGTATGAAACCCATAAAGAAAGTTGTTCTTTGAATCACGCAGGCTCCGCCGGAAAGATGGAAGTTAATTCGATCACCGAAATGTTCTCAAGATCCATCGAGAAATTTGGAGTAATGTATAGCAATTATATTGGCGACGGCAACTCCAAAACATTTCTTGGCATCGTGAAAAATAATCCATATTGCGACAAGTGTACAGTGACAAGGTGCTTGGGTGGACACACGCAGAATGCTAACAAGTCATTTAATTCAACCGTATGACGCATGACGCCCAAACACCTTCATTCGGGGATTAAAATAGTTGAGACTGCTGCTTTTATCGCTGGAGGGATGTTTAATGAAGGCTACAGTGCAGTATTACAGACTATGCACTTATTAGACATCAAAATTGGTTCCCAGTGCAAAAATTTTGCGATAAAGCGAACGAGGAGCGCATCACGCGTCATAACAACCGCGTCTCCAAAGAGGCCAGAACAGCCCGTCGAATGGAACAATTGGCCGAGAACCAATTTTTGAAGAGTCTGAAGGGCAGTTATAGGGAGCAAGAATCACTGATTAGCATATTAATAGGATAAGTTCAAGAAATTTACGATTTTTTGTGAACGAAAACTTTGACACGCGATTTCTCGGATTTCCTTTTTGATGATTTTTTCAAATTGGCGGGCAAGATAGGAAAAAAAGTAAACGTCCTATCGAAACGAGTCAAAATGCGTTGTATTCGGGATTAAATTCTCTTCCAGGTGAACCTAAAATACTTTAAGAAAGTTAACATTAATCCGGTTTTTAAACGATCTAAAGTGAATTTTTTTTTTCTTAAATGCATTTTTTTTAATCTGCGAAAAATTGTTAAATTTTTTAATTTTCTTGGTTCACCTAGAAATTACACTATTAAAAATTAAAAATTTCTTTTGGTTTTTTGTTTTAAATGAAGATTGCGACCTGCATCTTCCTTGCCACACAGAAAGTGCACACTCGAGGCGCCCCCGTAAATTTCTTGAAACATGAAGAATATCTTATGTATGATAATAAAAAAATTTGAGAAGACTCTTTAAATATATAAGAATAAACCCTAAAAGTTTCATTTTAATCAGACATTTCTTTTCTTTCCAATAAAATCATCAAAAATATCGATTTTTTGAAGCCTCTAAAGCAGGCTCCCCCCTTAATGTAAAATACCTTTGTATGCATACGCCTATTTTTCTAATAGTGTAATGGCTATGTAATCTATTGTTAGCTAATAGAAATATATTTCAATTAAAAAAAATCAAAGGTATCAGGCTTAATTCGTCGTTTCGTCTATAAATAAACTTTGATTCCATACGGAAATTTGTTATCAATAAAATACCATCACTTTTTGCTAATTACGACGCTATAAGGTGTACATATTTTCATAATGTTGTAACATGACGTGAATGTAAAATATGTGAACCCGTATATTCGAACACAGAGTTTGCAAATAACGAGTAGTTATCCATACGGCTATAACTCTCATGAATAATAAATAATTTTCAATATAACATTACTAGAATAAAAATAAATAGGTTACAGAATCAAAATAATTATTTTATAATAAATTATTATAAATTATCAAAATTTAAAAAATGATGTGACAAAATAATAAATTTATTTTCTGTTAATCAAATAGTTGTTAGTTTAAAAAAAAATTATAGGTTCCAGAATAATCTTTATTCTTTCTACTCTCATTTTGAATCTCTTTCTATCACAAGCCGCTTATCCCCACTCTTCATGTCGTGCTGCGCGACTTACATAATCTCACACGCGTACAACACTAATATCTGGTTTGCCTTTCTTGGAATGCACCTTTTTGGTTTGATTTATTATTATTTTTACGAGATACGGATAATAACTTTAATTTCTGACGACTTTCTATAAAGGATTATTGAAATTTAAAAATTTGAGTCTTTAGTGAATTTTTTGTTGAAATTTTATTACTTTTGCTCAAATCTCATAACTATTCTTTATTTATTTTCGCGATGCCAAAATTTGTTTAAGACTAACCCTAACTGATTACTGCTACTCCTTCTACGTTTATACTCAAAAAGATGGTGGCAGCAGTGGGTAGTATAAGTAGTGATCGTGGTGGTGGCAAGCGTTTTCGAACAAATAACAGAGTACTTGTGAGACTATTTTAGCCACAAAGTTAAAGACTGGAATAATGCTAGTGTTAGCCAGCTATATGGATAAACAGCTAAATAACTAGATAGCACTAGCGCGATCCTGCTCGCTTATGCACGCACGCCGTCGCCCACTCTTGCTCATCACTTTTTATGCTCGTGTATGTGAAGTAATTCGAGGATGTGATGAAGTTAGTAGTAGAACGGCAGCAGCGATAGTATGGATGTTTGCAGGTGGGAGCCTCCTTAGACTGATGATTTGTGGTCCCAGCTCGTGTGGTTAAACTATATTTGTGAAGAATTTTTGCATTTGAGCGTATACTCTTTTACGATACCGAGTGGCAGCTAATTTACAAGAAGTTGAAAGAGGGGTCAAATTTCACGAGGGTTTACTAAAGTGCGAAGATTATGCCAACGATCCACAAGAAAAACTCTTGGTTCTCGACAATCTGATGAGAGGATCCTCCAGCAAAGCTTTAGTCAATCTCTTTACCAAAAGCAGGCATTACAATAGCTTGAGCATCATCTTTATCTTGCAAAATCTCTATCATCAAGGTTAGCGAGAAATTTCTTTAAACTTGAATTATATTGTGGTATTCAAAAACCCGCGATCGAGCAAAAGTAAATCATCTGACACGCTAAGTCTGCCCCAAGGAGTTTCCTTTCTTGCAAGAGGCATATCTCAATGCCAAAGCACAGCTGCACGGCTATTTGTTCATAGATCTCAAACAGGGTACGCCTGAAAACGTGAGATTTCGAATTTGTTTATTTCTATTTGACAAACATCAGTATATTTATATACCTAGCTGCACACTTATAAAAGCCGGTACCGCTCAAATAATCTACTAGTTGTATGGTCAAAAGACAATAAAAGAGAGAGAAAAAGCTGATTTGTAAAAGAAAATGCAATGGGAAGGAAGGAGAAAAAGAAGGAGATAGCAAAGCCAGACGATCTTGAGCATTATTATTATAATCTCTCTGCTCCATCAGCGTACGCTGGTACTCATGAACTGGAACATGTAGAACCTAAACATTTTAATAACCATGCGATTACCAAATGGATGGAGAGTCAGAAACAGTAGAATTTCAAGTTTAGAATATTTTTGGGCAAGTGTAATAAAGAATACTATATTATCGGTAATCGTCCAGCAAATCTTGTAAATGGGTTACCAACCGTGTTCATGGTTAACGGCAACATTTGTCAACCTTACATAACAAGTTACATCCGCAAGAGTTTACTACATATAGTCTCGCTTCATTTATGCAATTACATTTATGGAGTGTTGAAACTAAAAACTTTTCGCCACCCACGTATCTACTACTGCTGTCTTCAGCGTTTCAGTCGATCCAAATAGATGTGAGGGACAAACACGGATTTTCTATACTATTCGACTACGGTACGCTGACTGCTCCACTTCAAAATGTCTAAGTTTGAAGATATTTTTAATAGCTAAATGGTTGATGGTGAGGGTAAGTGCGTAAGAGTTTGCGAGCCTTGTTTTGGTTACCACCAAAATCGGTAGTTTTTGAAAGATCTTTATCAAGCAGCTATATCGAAAATCAAGCAACACACTCCACAAGTACTGAAACAATATAATATGACGATAAAGAGGCCCTCTGAACAGGTGAAAATATCTTAAATGTCACTGTAGGTGGAAGACCAGTCAAAGAGACAGCCAAAGAGCACATTCACGAAAGCGGTAACAATCTTGAAAAAAAAGCTGATGTTATTCAGGATGAATCGCTCTCGGGTGAGACTAGCGCAAAAGAAGGAAAAAATATCAGAATAAAAAGACTCAGTCACCAAGTCTACCTGATACTTCAAACTCATCAGTACCTAAGCGTTCGGAAAGTGGTTGAGTTACGGAAAAGAAGATAAAGAAGCAAAATAAAAAAGCACGTGTAGCTAGAGATATTTTTGAAAACTAAAATTTCAAGATGACATTGTTGCATACAGAATCTTGTCAGTCGGTCAAGTCAGAATCATCACTCTTTGAATTACACTTAACACAAAGAGTGATTAAGAGGAGGTCGTATATCTCTGTCCTTTTCTAATCAAAGAAATGATTTTTTCACAAAAACTAATAATTTTAGCAAAAAATGAAGAGAAAGCCGCATCTCGTATCAAAAAAAGTAATATTTTCTTTGATAAGAAAAAATTAATTTTATTGCTTCGTTCTCAAGAAAACCTTGAAAAACTTAAATCATAGAGGTTAGGGTAGACAATTTGGTTTTTCAAGGTTTTCTTGAAAACGAAGCAATAAAATTAATTCTTTCTTATCAAAGAAAATATTACTTTTTTTGATACGAGATGCGGCTTTCTCTTCATTTTTTGCTAAAATTATTAGTTTCTGTAAAAAACTCAATTTTTTTATTAGAAAAGGACAGAGATACGTGACCTCCTCTTAAAGGCTCTCACTGGGTAGGAATACAAACAATATCTTTTTTTAACGACCAATCACTAATTGAATTTACCATCCCTGGTAACACCGAGTATTTAGACTTGGCTCACACGATTTTAAGAGGCTGCCGTATCTTTCTGACTTTTTCTGATTACAAAATTATTTTTTTCCTTAGAACTAGCTGCTAAAGATAGAAATGAAGAGGTGATTTCGATTTGTATAATGAAAATTGATACTTTCTTTTACAAAGATAGGCTAATTTTATCGCTTCATTTTTGAGAAAAGTTGGAATAATTTATAAAATTAGAGATTAGAGGCATAAAATATGATTTTTAAGTTATTTCAACTTTTCTAGAAAACGAAGCGACAGAATTGATATATTCTGCGACGAGTATACATACTCACGCATTCAAATTTCCCGCCTGACGGCCAAGCTACCATAGAACAGTAGTTCTGAGCTTAACCGCCAGGTGGCAACCCCAAACGTCGTTGCACGCAACGAGAAAAATGAGGCTGGAGTATATAAGAGGCCGAGAAGCTAAGCTCAGTAAGCAGTGTAGACTATAGTCTCCCCTCTCTCTTTACCTAAGTGAGCACACAAGGCTAAGAGAGCGTGAGACCGATAGTAGCTGGCTACGTTGGCTTGTGGAGCACCACAGCTTAGGTAGAGCTTCTCTCTCTCTTGCATACGAGGGTAGATCAAGTGCCCACACAGGTCTACACTCTAATGCATATGCTGGCAGCATAGAGATGCGCCAAGTGAGCACACAGGCGCAAATATATGTTACCTAAGAGTATACACTAGCCACCTTTTTGCCGCCGCATACTTCCCGTTGCGCCGTTGAATTTAAGGGTGCCGTCCATCCAAAATTTGATAGACTTTGCATAGCCGCAAATTAGATTAATTAAGGGTGTCGTCCTTCCATTGCATTGTTTTGTTGCATTAATAAAAGGATTCTGTCCGACCGTTATTTTTAGTTATTAGTTAATAATAAATTAAGGGTGCCGTCTACCCATTTATCTTAATTTTAGTTATAGCGTTTTTAGATTATAGTAAGGTGCCGTACACCTATTCAATTAGATTTAATCATTCAGTAAATAATCTTTTGGTTTTTTTCTTATTTGTTGTTACAGGAAAAGGCCACCCACAAAAAATAGACCGACCAGGCCGCAACAAATCAAAGTTAATTAAATGATTAATTAAAAGTTAATTTCTTTTATTTTTTGTTTAAATAATTTAGTTCCATTTAATTTAAAAAGTTTATATTTTCATCTTATTTACTAAACAAATTAAATTTTGGTTTATTTCTACTTTGAATGTAACAAGCCGTCAAGTGGCCAGTATAAAACTAAAAAGATAAATCATTCTTATTGTAAATAGTAAGGTTAGGTTGGTAATTAGTATTATATAAAGTTAGTAGGGTTTAGCTTTGCTTATAAAATATTACTTTTCATTTATTATACACGTCGTTATAAATTCAATACTGAGCAATGAAGCCAAGCTACTCCCTAGCACAAACAAACGTGTAATACCCGGTTACTATCCTTCACATTCCGCTGTGCAATCCCTCCAACTCCTGCCGATCTTACCCTGGTAACTCACTGAAGCGTCTGGCAACAGGAGCTACACGTACTTCCCCTCCCGAAAAGGGAAAAACGTTACAATTCTTATCAAAAAAAATATTGCTATTTATTATACGCATCGAAACCATCTCTTCATTTCTTCATCCAGTAACAAGTTTTTATAAAAAATAAATTCTAAATAGAGTCGGTACAACAGGTATCCGTGTCGGTATACGGCAGTCTCTTAACGGCAGGCCGGAGTAGAACCTGATACCGACCGAGTAACAATTGAGTTGTTTGTTATTTACTCAAGTATTAATCGGTGTATCTGCAAATTGAAGGTTATGCGCAATAGATATTATTATTACAAATATTTATGCACAAGAAAAAAAAAATCTATCGCTTTGTTTTTGAGAAAAGTAAGGAACGCGAAAATATTATAAACATAATCTTTTACTTCGGCGTTCCTTACTTTTCTCAAAAACAAATCGGTAGATTTTTTTTTTCTTGTGCATAAATATTTGTAATAATAATATCTATTGCGCATAACCTTCAATTTGCAGATACACCGATTAATACTTGAGTAAATAACAAAAATGCCAATTAGACAAGGACAGCGAATCCGGCCTGCTCTTAAGTGCGATTGTGAGTATAACGTCAACTAGTGCTGAACCACCTAAAGAAGCTAACGTTGGACCAATAAGTAATCTTTTACATTTGTTATTTAATCCAGTTGGCGTGCTGCTTAATCAGAAACTTGTTTCACCGCCAAACAATGGATATGCATACAGAGCTTACATTAAAACATTACTTAATTATGGCCCAAGAGCTAAAAAGTCTCATTTAATGAGTGGCTTGTGGTATGATGATAAAGCAGGAAAAATGGACAATACCACAGGTGGTAATTCAGGTCTCAATCAACATAAAGCAATTATGATCGGCAGAAAGATTGATTTATTTGGCCATTTACGTTGTGATGTTTTTAATTAATACACATTATGACTGGGTGGTGTTAAAGTTAGAGTAAGGCTCGTGCGTTCTCGTCATGGCTTCTGTTTCATGGATCCCGCTAGTGCTTTCACAGTAAATATTACTAAGGCTACATTTTTTGTGCGTCGAGTAAGATTAAATTTTTCACTTATAATAGCACACGAAAAACTATTGTCACAGACTACGGCAAACTACCCACTGACACATGTAGAAGTTATAGGTATTACGTTACACAATGGTGTGCACAGGAAAACAATCGACAATGTCACATTAAGTCAACTGATAAAAATAATTATACTTACTTAGTTTTGTTAAAAATACAGCTTACAACGGATACAAAAGCCATAACCCGTTCAATTTTAAGAATATCAATATGAATTTTCTGTGTCTATACGTTGATGGAATGCAAGTACCATCAAAACCTCTACTACCAGATTTCCAAAAAATCAATATGTATATTGATGCTTATCATACACTTTTTATCCGGTAGTGTTATTCACTTTATGGACTTATGAAACTCGATCACCTGTTAAAATCATCTGGATGATAACTACCCATTTGCCTTTAATTTGACACCTATTACCTAGTAATGGTAGTCATTGGAATTTAATAAAAAATGGTTATGTACGGATTAATGTTAGTTTTGTCGACCTGCTGGAGAGCGCTGTAAATTGTATAATTTCTAACAAATACGACAATTTGCTCGAAATTTACTTGTCAAGATAGGTTGTCGTGAATGATGGCGGTCAAGTAATGGTGGTGACAGTGTATTCAAGTAAAGCAAAAGATATCTTTATTATCTCAGTCGGTAAGAATATTTTATTGCAAATAGTATGGACCTAGTGATTGACGTAAAGTTTTCAAAGGGCAACAAAAATTGTCTGATTCCAAAGAAGGTGGCTGTATTCGCTATTCATGAAAACTTTATCACAATATAATTTAAGACGCTTACCAAAAAATGCATAAGGGCAGAATAATTGAGTGACTCTGAATGATCATGGTCTGAAGTGGTATGTAGGTGATATATCGGTAAAAAAAATTATACAAAAATTTCGAAGATATTTGCAAACGTTGTCGTAAAATTTTTGTACGAGGTCGAGAAAAAATGAAACTACTTTTGAAACTGACTACTTAAGAAGAACAAGATCATTTAAAAGTTTAAATTCCAATAGTGTAGAATGCATGCACCATTACATAAATTCATCTCATTACAATTTCACGTACGTACTGAATAACGTTTTTGATCTCAAATATTGGCTACTGAAACTTAAAGCTAGCGTAAAATCGATGATTTTGGAAGAAATTTTCGGAATTTCCTGCGATAAACTCAAAAAAGATTGTCCGATGTCTGATAAGAATTAAGTTTCACACAGTAGGCGTTTATCCAGCGGATTGAATTTTTCTGATGTGGGTAGAACCTTATGCATTTGTTACAAAAATTATAGCCAGCATTGTGCACACTGGGTTGCCATATAAGTTAATAAGAATGGTACAGGTACGTACTTTGATAGTTTTGGTAATCCATCAACATTTACGACGTATCCAGAAAATTGTAAATAATTTAGATGGAATGATAAACGCTTACGAAACGAATATTCCTACGTTCGTGCTCATTATTGTATCATGTTTCTATATTAAATGTCTAGCAGATTGGGTTCCGAGAAATTCTTAGAAAATTTCTCACAGTGTTTGCAAAAAAGTAATACTACACTAAAGAATTTTGTAGAAAAAGCTTACTATGCGTAGGGAAAGAGGTCCGATTGTGAGCACGGTTTGATTGTGGACACCCCTGCGTTGCTATTGACAGAAAGCAGATGAGGTTTTTCTGACAAATGTCATTTATGTATTATGACAGCACGTTTTTTTATGTTAAATATCGAAGCGAACAAACGCGCCTGTTTCATGCTGTAAGCAAATTAATTTTTCTTTGTTTGAAAAAAAATCACAAAAATTTATTTATACTTATGTATACTTTTTCAAAAGAATTACAAATCGAAGTGAATCAATGAAGCTGAGTGTATCGCAGATTTATTCAGTAGGAATTTATTCCTACTTTATGATGCAATATGGATTGCAACCAATATCTTAACACCAACAATTTTGCATGATTGTCCACAACCAAACCAAAATCTTTTTTGGTTCGGTTGTCGGCATTTCACAAAATTAACAAAAAAAAATTATTCTATTTGATGGAATCGATTTTGTCCCTTCGTTGGTAGTTAGCTAAGGTCTTCATCTTACTATAGACAACTATAAATCAAAAAAATATACAATTGGTAAAAAGTTGGATTACGGACGTTTGGCTGAATTCCACTTGGCCGAATCCTATTTAGCCGAATTAATTTGGCCACAAGCTATTTGATCGAATGGGTCATTTGGCCGAAAGTCATTTGATCGAAAGGGTTACTTGGACGAATGGGACATTTGGCCGAAAGTCATTTGACGGAAAGCGTCATTTGATAAAAGAAATATTTGCTTGAATACATAATAATCACTGTTAAATGCACAATATACTTCAGCATTTAGCAGTATGGTATTATTTAATACTCCACAATATTCAAGAACAATAAAGTGAAGTTATTATTTATTCAAAAAAATGCATTGAAATTGTTATACACGGATCTTGCTGGTTATCTGGCGCACGTAGCGGTTGGTTATTGACAGTATATATTACAAATAACACGTTAATCACAAAAAATGTATATAGAAATTGTTATACATAGAACTTGCTGGTTATCCGGCGCACATTACGTGTGGTTATTGACAGCATACATTACAAATAACACGTTCATCGCAAGAAATGTATGTAGAAATCGTTATACATAGAACTTGCTGGTTATTCAACGCGAATCGCGAATGTCCCTTTCGGCCAAATGTCCCTTTCGGCCAAATGATCCATTCGGTTAAATACCTTTCGACCAAATAACTCATTCGGCGAAATAACTTTCGGCCAAAAAAAATTCGGCCAAATGGGATTCGGCCAAGTGGAATTCGGCGAAGTGTCCTGTTACCAAAAAGTTATGAGGCAAAAACAAAAGGGTGCCCATAACCAAATCCTTTCCCATAATATGTTATTTGGCTGTCTCTAATTGCTTGCACTAACCTTTTTACGATGCTCTCACCAACTTTTTACAGTGTAAAAGAAACAGAATCGACTCAATCCAGCCAAAATTGTGTGATCGACAGTGACAGTAATAACAGCAACAAAACTCAAGCAAAATAGCTGGTCAAATGAGGAATTTGGAGCAGTCATTTGGTAACAACATGACGTATTTAATAAGACAGAACAGCAAGACAAATTCTTGGGAACAGTTTCTACCAATGGTCTACGAACTGAACAGCTCTTTTGGAAAAAATTAAATTTGTTTCTGTAGTGCGCTATTGTAGATTTAATTTTAAAGATCTACCTCTGTCAGTCCACTGTTGAGAGGCGTTAAAGCAGGAGTTTGATAAAATTGAAAAACTTTTTATTTGTTACAATGAGGAATTTATGTTGGATCAGCGACTGTCTGTACCTGGTTACACTATCCGTTTCATGATTAGCTTTCATGAAAAAGCGTTTAAATTGGGGCCTAATAACGCTCAACTTAAAGGAGGAGAGAGTGATAGACCACCGAAAATATCTAACCAATATAGTCAATTGTTAGTATTAAACCGTGTAACGTTTGGACGTCTAAAAAAATACACAGGCCCACAAATTGAAAGAATTTGTTTGTACTTTTGACCAGACCTATCATTTCATATGTATTTTTTAATATATATATATATGTATTTTTAAATCTGGATCTGCAATCGAAATGTAGCCTTTTCTTGTTTTAATTCAGGTTTTTCCCGGAAAAACCATATTTTTCAATTTTTACCTGGTTTTTCAAAGCTAAAAAAAAGACGATTAATTTGACTTAAACATCCATTTCACGAAAATGGAAAATACATTGGAAATTATGTTTCCAATATTTTTTCAAGCTATTATAACCCTTTGTACAGTGCTAAAAAGATAAAAAAATCAGAAAAAGTCTTAATTCAGTCTAAACTTGATTAGAATACTATTAAAATTTCATCATCGATCTTTGAAAAAGTTGATAGACATTAATTATATAAATATCATGACAAAAATAAATGAGAATATAGGAAAGGGATACTTTAAGATGTAGAAAAAAATGATTTGATAAAAATTGTAACCCTATTAGCGCAGATATTAGTGAATAAAAAGAAATACAAAAAAATATTGTATAAACAAAGTGAACTTTTTTATTTTTTATTGTATCTGAACGAAACAAAGCTCATTTTGTTCTTCAAAGAATTCCAGGGGGGTTCACCAATGAAATTGCAGTGACAGCACTTATAGTTTAAACAAAAATTTAATTGTATATTAAAACACTGTGCATTTTTTATAAATAATTGTAATATACGTTCAAACTGTAAATGCTGTCACTCAAATTCCATCAGTAACTCCCCCTGGAATTTCCAAAGGAACAAAATGAGCTCTGTTTCATTCAAATACGATGAAAAATAAAAAAGTTTACTTTGTTTTTAAGACATTATTTTATGTCTCTTTTTAATCACTAATATCTGCACCAACAACGTTGCAATTTTTATGGAATCATTTTTCTCTGCATCTTAAAGTATCCCTTTCATACATTCTCGTACATTTTAGTTGTAAAATTTATATGGAAACTAATAAAAAATAATTTTTTGATGATGTTCTGAATGACACATATCCATGACGGTACTACCTTGAATTTTCAGAACATTGACCTTCCTTATCCAAGGCTTTGACAAATTGTTTTATCAATTCAAGCTTTGAGTGCAGAGGAGGTAACAAAATTTTAGACAGATCAATGAGTGGTTTTTTGTTATATTGTTTTCCAGGCTTAAATGATTCCAATTACCAATAGGAACATACTCCTCATCACTACCTAAAGAAAGTTCCTCTTCAAAAGTACTTAGATGCTTCTTATTTGATCTGCTTTCGTTTGAGTTAATTTGATTTATATTTATTTAATTCGTCGAATTTACATTTAGAGCATCTAAGTCTGTCGTAAAACTATCTCGCGACTCTTCATTTTCTAAACTTTCCATAAATTCTTTGCTTGGAAACTCCACACCAGCATCAGAATACACTATACTTTTTTTGTTAATTTTATCGATGCCCTTTATTTTCGTTAAATAGAAATAGCAATCAGTTTTATTTTTAGCTCTTTCTATTTTGTTAATGTTGCAAATTTTAATTTGGCATTATTAAATGAGGAACCCAATCCCTATCCTAGTAAAAATCTTAATAATAAATCATTTTTTGTATAATAAATTAATATTTCCAGTGATTTTTTTTTTTTTAATGCTGCCTAATATATTTTGAACATACATAGCAGAAATTATCTGGACATCCATTGCACTCATGGTAAAATATATTACCGGACGTACCAGCGCAGTTTATAAACAGTGAAAAATTTTAATGTGTCATAAAGTTGGATCTAACCCCACACGCTAGGAATCCTGTACCTCCCCAGGCCTAGTATGAGAGCTTTCCGACTCCAACGAGGATAATGTCAACTCGTTGTTTGACATACTAGGGCATCCTTCCCATATGCTAGCGCTCTCTTGCAGGACAGAGCGCCTTTACGGGCTTTCTTACTGCAAAGTATTAAATCAAACGAATCATTCTCCACATCCCATTTTCAGTGTAGTTGTCATCGTGACCAATATATTTCGCAGGAGCAGGTTTTTTTAGGTTCTTCAATAGAGTACTAATATAATGTTTTCAGATATTAAGACATCAAATAAATAAATATAACAATAACATAAGTTAAATCGTATCTATTAATACGTTTAATAAAGAAACCTAGGCTACTTACAATATGTCAAGCTAAGCTAGCTAAAATATATCAGTATGAACAACAAACAAAAAATTACTGAAAATATTCACTTTTTGTGCAGAAATGCTTTAAGACCAAACTCAAATTTACAACACCAATCGAATCGAAAGAGCCAAAAGATGAAACCAATTTTTATTTCTAAGCGTCACGAGACAGTTTTACGACAGGCTTAGATCCTCTAAATGTAGATGACAATTCAACAAATCAAATAAATGAGAATCAAATTGACTCAGACAAAAGCACATTAAATGAGAGGCATTCAAGTACTTCCGAAGAGGAACTTCCTTTAGATAGTGATGAAGAGTATGTTGTCATTGGTAAAAAACAAACTGTTAAAAAACTTGATCAAAAAAGTCTCAATGGTTTATTTAAGAAAAGTTTTTTGTCTAAAGAAAAATCAGAATTCACGGCGTCAGAGTTTAAGAGAACAAATATGTTAACAAAGGGTACTAAAGTGAGTGTGTATCGTAACCGAGACGAACAATATAGTAAATATCATAAGGAAGATTCTAATATGGCTAATCGCTTGGATGTGAAAGGACTTATCGATTAATTTAAACTTAACATTTACGAACCTGAAAATTGGCACCCATTCATTGATTCATCATAGCGCAGCCTTAAAAAAGTACTTCCGTATCACAAATAAGTATGCTCCTATACCATTAGCGCATTCAACAGTACTTGAAGAAGAGTATTCTAATCTTGCACTACTTTTGATAAAAATAAAATACAAAGAACATAAATGGCAAATATGTGGAGACTTAAAAAGCCTATCCATGATACTTGGACTGCAATCTGGATTTACAAATTACCCATGCAATTTATGTATTTTTGATAGTAGAGATAGAGAAAATTACTACGAAAGAAAAATTCGGACATTAAAAGAATCGTCCGAATCTGGGAAACAGAATATTATGAAAAAACGATTCGTTGATCCCGCTAAAATTCTGATACCTCCTCTGCACATAAAGCTTGGATTAATAAAACAATTACTCAAAGCCTTGGACAAGGAAGGTCAATGCTTCAAATATTTGAGCAAAGTATTTCCACATAAATCTGATGCTAAATTAAGTGATGGTATTTTTGATAGTCCCGAAATCCGAACTTTATTTAGAGATAAAAACTTTGACAAAACTATGAACGATATCGATAAAGCAGCATAGTCAAGTTTCAAAGAGGTATCGACGAAATTTGTTGGTATTGCCAAAGACGCAAAGTATAAAGATATTGTGAAAAGATTGGTACGTAATTTCGAAAAATTGGGTTGTCTAATGAACTTAAAACTCCATTTTCTTGATTTTCATGTTGATCAGTTTCCAAAAAATAACGAAGACTTTAGAGAAAAGCATGGTAAATGATTTTATTAAGATTTGAAAGACTTCAAACGTAGATTTCTAGGAAACTGGGATATAAACATGTTAGCAGATTACTGCTGGATTATGAAGAGAGAAACATCTTATAAAAAGGGACAAAAACGTGTCTGAAATCCTCCACATTGATCATTCAAAGAAAAGCGTGTATGAAAGCGTAAGGCAATCCAAAATATAAAAGAGCAAAAAAGAGAAAAAGAACGTTGACTTCTAGTATTCGTCAACTTGACTCTGAAATTTCGAACTTGAAGCAATTATTGAATTCTTTTAATTACTACTAATAACTTATTAAAAAAAGCTTAAAACTACATCTGCAGTGGTTCATAAGGTCACTGATGATTAATTTTATGTCAGATTTACTACAGTAGTCTAACAAGAAGAGTGTTTGACCTGTGGGAAATGGATTCGACTGAAACTGTTAAATATGATTTTTTGATAAAAAAAAATAAACCCCTTGTTTTTAATTTTTGTCCAATAGGCCCCCTAGACAGAGATATACACATTTTTTCGAAAATATGGCGAATGATAGTCTTTATAAGAGCTTAAATAACCAAAGAACTAAGAATTTTTCCAAAAAAATGCATGGAAAATAAAACAAAGCACGAATTGACTGCTTCAATTTAAGCTTTATTGCCTTAAAAAGGCTTTTGTTGTTCGAAAGTTATTCTTAATTGAATATCACAACAAATTTACTTAATATTTTTAGTTTATGAAACATGATCATTTTACGCTATTTCATTAGCATATTTAAATTGCATATAACTTTTGGACGACAAAAGCTTTTTTTAAGCAATAAAGCTCAAAATAAAGCATTCAATTCGTGCTTTATTTTATTTTTAATGCATTTTTTCGTAAGAGTCTTAGTTCTTTGGTTATTCAAGTTCTTATAAAGGCTTTTATTCACCATATTTTTGGAAAAATGTCTATATCCTTGTCTAGGGGGCGTATTGGACAAAAAGAAAAAACACGGGTTCATTTGTTTTCATCAAAAAATCAAATTCTGCAGTTTCAACCAGATCCGTTTCCCGGAGATCAAACACTTTCCTTGTAAGTAAACCTTGGATTTATGATCAATGATGTGGAACACTCTCAAAGTAGTATTTAAAATATTGATTTCCAAAAAAATCGATAAATTTTAGCACATATACTTTCCGCTTACGTTCCCTAGGAGTTGTCTTGCACAAAATCTGACTCTGATTTCATGATTAGCAATCCCAAAAACTCCTCGAATAGTATTTACAGTGTCTATCAAGTCTTCCAAAGATTGATAATAAAATTTCAATAGTGTTTTAATCAAATTTAGACTTGATTTCGACTTTTGCTGATTTTTTTATATTTTTAGCACCGTACAGAGGGTCATAATAGCTTGAAAAAGATATTGAAAACATAATTATAAACATTTTTTTTTCCGTGGAATGAATTTTGAAGTCAAATTAATCGTCCTTTATTTAGCTTCGAAAACCCAGGAAAAGCGTTGAATTGAGGTTTTTCGTTGAAAAACCTCGATTCAAATAGAGAAAGGCTATATTTTGATTGCAGATTTAAGGGGACGCTGTATCTCTCTATCCTTTTCTAATTGAAAAATGTAAGTTTTTTGAAAATCTAGTGATTATTGATAGAAATTAAAGGTTGTCCGCTACTTGTTTAGTAAAAAGTAATATTTTCTCTGATGAGGACCAATTAATTTTGTTGTTTTTTTTTCAAGTAAAGTTTGACATACTTACAAAATCCTAAGTAAGGCTAGAGAATACGTTATTTAAGTATGTCAAACTTTACTTGAAAAAAAAAGCAATAAAATTAGTTGGTCCTCATCAGAGAAAATATTTATTTTTACTAAACAAGTAGCGGACAACCCTTAATTTCTATCAATAATAACTAGTTTTCCCAAAAATTTACATTTTTTAATTAGAAAAGGATAGAGAGATACAGCGTCCTCTTAGGTTTAGTCGAAAATACAAACAACCTCTTTTATTTTGTGGGCATATGTTATCGAAATGTATAGATTATAGAATTCAATATTTGAATACTGTTGCAAAATCAGTAGATTATAGATAAAAAAAATGGTGATTTATATAAAAAATATATTAAAACGTAAACAAGAATCACAATAAGTATACTATTATCCTAGTGATATAAAAAGTACAATGTCTAGTATGAATGATGATTTTGTAAATGATCTGAAAGGATTATTAAAAAAGAATAATCTAATTTTAAGAAAACAAGACATATTCATAATTATACATAAATTCATTATTTATTATGTGTACATAGTAATGAACTGTATGAATTCTACTTTGTAATATATGTATTATTTATAGTTAATAAATGTTTTTACACTTTAAAACATGTGTATTTAAATCACCTTGTCTATTACCAACCCCCCATCCTTCATACACACAATAATTTTGCAAGTAAATTTTATATTTTCTGATTCAATATAAAAATCTTTTATTTTAATAATAAAAAATATTAGACTCAAGTCTTTTAAATTTATATTTTATAATTTAATATACGTTCTTATTATTTTAATAATTGAAGATCATATTTCAAATTATGAAATTTTAAATTGATGATTTTGAAATATCGATCGAAATATTTTCCATCTACTGATATCCCAATAACTACTGTAGTGTAATCGCTTGAAAATCTGCAACAAATGACTGAAAAATCGCCAGAAAATCATCAATTGACAAACTAAAAAAAGTTTCACCTGACAGGAGTGAAAATCGCATATTTGACAAGGTTTGGTAATATTGCCAAGCATGATTCATGTAAAATTAATAAAAAAGGTGGATTTTTTTCAGTTCATTCTGATGTGAATCGAATAGATTATGTGTACTAGATACGTAGATATCAACATGAATTATTCATGTGCGTGATTCATCTGATCTCACGTGAATTTAATGTACGTTCACTTTATTTATACAGATTATCCATGTAAAAAATTCACGTGCATAATACACACGCTTATTTTAGTAAAAATCATCTTAACTGTTCTTATATATTACTTTTTATACTATAGGATGATTAAATATTTTACTATCAGTGTTTCAGATCATCAAAATAATGCTTGGAAGTCATTTATATCCTCAATAAGATCAAAATTGACAGTGAAACAAGTGGTAGATGGAGTTAGAAATGGTGGAGATTTAACTTTCGATTATGTATTACTTGTTTTGACAGCTGAGTGAGTAAAAATATAGTGTTTTCGAAAAATTCTATAGTAACTCCATAATTAAACAATCAACAATTACTTGAAAACAAAAGCGTTTATTTTCCATGTACAATGTAGTTTTGCAAATTGATTTATGTAATAATTCACTCAAACTGTTGAACATCAAGTCAAATCATAGTTTCATTTACGAATTAATAATTTATCAACTCTTAAAAGCTAAGTAAATTTAGTAAATATTAGCATTCAAGATTGTAAAAATTTCTACTATCCCCATTTTTCAAAAACCGAAGGGAAGAGAACTTATTAAGTATGCACCTTTTTATAGCTCAAAAAACACACATAGATGAATATAAAAAAATGTATTATTTTTGACGTACAAAATTATATACCGTGAATTGCACCTCTATCGATACCGAAATTTAAGCAGAATTGCACTCAAAGAAATTAATAATTTAAGCTCTTATTTAATTATGTGCCACCCCAGAGACTTGTATTATAGACTTTTAAATTATTATAAAATCGAGTTTTCTAAAAGAAAAAGTATTTAAAGAATTGCCCATATTCGAATATGAAGATGGTTCCAGATAAAATGAAATAAAAATGTAATGTTAATAATTATAGACCAATAAACAAATATAATGTTACTGTTCAAATTTTCAATAAATTAATGTGTCACAGGTTAACAGTACATTTAAATAGATATATTATTGATGAATAACATCGTTTTCGCGCTAGAAGGTCAACTGTCACGAATCTTAGAATTTAAGTTAATTATATAATGGATTGCAGCTCATGCAGATATAGTCAGAGCATTTGATATGGTCAATGTTGATTTATTATTAAGGAAATCAGAGGGCTATGAAATTACAGAGTTCGTTTTGAAGTGGTTTGGTTTATACTTGCAGGCAGATCGTAAAAATTAAATCGTGCATTTCCAAGGAAATCATGGTAACATTAGGAATAGGTCAGGGTACGCATTTGGACACCTTACTATTGCTTGTTTTTATGAATTATGTGAATTCTTGCATAGGTATAGTTGATTTTTATTATTTGCGAATAATAGAATGATTTTTAAGGAAATACAGTGGGCGTATGATGTATCTTTACTTCAATGTGATATTAACCCATTTAGTAATTGGTGTGCGCTTAACGGTCTAACTTGTAATATTAAAAAATGCTATGTAATTTCATTTTGCTAAGGTTTAAGCGTGCATCATGATTATTACTTGGGAGGTATCATTTTAGATACAGTAAAGTCTATCAGAGATTTAAGGGTATACCTGAACAGCAAATTGTCTTTTACTGAGCATATTAAGCACCTGGTCAATAAGGCTACAAGGATGCTGGATTTCATAAAAAGATTTGCTGGTAATCTTACTAAACAATAAACGTTTTAAACTTAGATTTTTCTTATTTTCGCTCACCTATGAGTTAGGCATCTGTCATTTGGAGGCCATTTTTGGGGAATCACATTCAGGCAATAAATAATATAGTAGGGAAGTTTCTGCGATCTGCAGCATTTAAGCTTAATAGGAAAAATGGCATTTACTGATTATAATTATGGTCCGATCCGTAAGCATCTCAGTATCTCTTCATTGGGCTAATCATTAAGAGCAGTTCGAGTACATGTGTCCTTTTCTAATCAAAGAATTGATTTTTTTACAAAAACTAATAATTTTAGCAAAAAATGAAGAGAAAGCCTCATCTCGTATCAGAAAAAGCAAAATTTTCTTTGATAAGAAAGAATTAATTTTATTGCTTCGTTTTCAAGAAAACCTTGAAAAACCAAATTGTTTACCTTAACCTCTATGTTTTAAGTTTTTCAAGGTTTTCTTGAAAACGAAGCAATAAAATTAATTCTTTCTTATCAAAGAAAATTTTGCTTTTTCTGATACGAGATGAGGCTTTCTCTTCATTTTTTGCTAAAATTATTAGTTTTTATAAAAAAATCAATTCTTTGATTAGAAAAGGACAGATATACTCGACCTGCTAGCGCCAGGACTTAATTTAGGCTTTAAAGTTGTTTCATAGTGACATCTTAGAGAGCTAAATAATTATTTTTATATTCCAACTTTATCCGATAGTGTAGTTAAGCGAACTTCTGCCTGGCATTCGGCACTGGTATGTAATAAATATAGGGAGTAGTGTGATGTTTACAGACTCAGGTCTGTGCATTAATGATAAATCTAAATGATTGCTGAATTACGTGTGAGGTATGATGGGTTTGTTAATTCTAACATACGCGGTAAAGTTAAAAATTGAATGTGAAATTGATAATAATAATCATGGTTAAATAAATTTTGATTGTAAATTAGCGATTAGCGATTTGAATGATGTTTGCACCTGCAGGCGAATTATTGTTATTATATTATTATAACTATTGTATTTATATTATGGAGCTTGCCCTGTTGATAATTTTGAATAAATAAATAAATTAATACAGAACATATCCGGGAATTCATGGCAACCTTGAAATTATATCTATAATATTAGACTAACAATTAGGTCGCAAAAAGGATCCTTGTTTTATGTGTCCATAAAATAGTACACCAAAGAAATCCGTAATATTAGTGATTCCTTACCTATAAGAACCATTATTCTTTGCGGTATCTGAACTATTGTGGTGTAAAAATCGAATTATAAACGTTAAACTGTTCCCACTAATGGAACGGTTTCAGACTTGAATGACACAGCGTCGACAACGTTTATTCAAGCTGATTTTATTAAAGAATCAAGATGAACAATTTCGTTAGTTACTAGTTTTTCAAACGCTTATAGTTCCTCAGCATTATTAGCTAGAAGCTTAAACCTCTTTATAAATGAAAGCTGAGCTGAAATCCTTTCGAAATAGTAGTTATAGCATATCGAAATATTATTTTTTCCTAAAGTTATACCGTATTAAAGATTGAACCCAATTTTAGCTTTTATTATTAATTAATGTTTTAAACAAAAATTCAGGTGCAATCTTTATTTCGATCTAACTTTGGGAAAAAATAATATTTTAAGATGCTATAGGTGCTATTTCGAAAGAATTTGAGCTCAACTTTTATTTAGAAAAAGGTTTAAGCTTCTAGCTAACAATGATGAGATACTATGAGCGTTTGAAAATCTAGTGACTTTTTTTAGTGATTTTCTTCAGTAAATTGTAACTAGGGAAATATTGAGCGTTGGCCTCTAAAATTTTGGCTTCCTTTATGTTTCTGCATTCAGAGAACATTTTCAAAATTTGAGCAAAATTTGTGATCCGAAGGTGAAACACTCTCCTTGTAAGGCTGACATTTCACCATTTCACTTACTCAATTCAAGGGCAATATTTCGCAGGAATTGTGATTGTTAATCTCTTTTGGTGGCGCTTTTTATGTTACTAAAATTAAAAATTAATAAATATAGAATTATTTATATGATATATAATTGTTTTAAATCACTAATAATTAATTTTCTAATTCGTGATATTTAAAAAATAAAACTATACATGTTTATCCGCCATAGTTCGTTTTAAAATAGTTAACTTTTGAGTTTAACATTAATTATTAGTAATTTAAAATTGTTATACATTATATAACTCGCATTATATTTATCAACTGTTAAAAATTGTTTTACAATTTAATGGTTTTTACGTTATCAAGTATTAATTATATTGAAGTTTCATACTTGACAGCGCCGCAGTGCGGATTATATTGGCAATATGTTAGTATAAGATAATCTAGTTCCGTAGTAAGAAAAAATTTGGTACTTTACCAAATAATTTTTGGGATAAGACGCGTTAAAATATGTACTAATATAGGTTGTCTTAATTTATGTACTGAGTATCAATTAAAAAACGACTGGTAATGTTTTCTTGACTACTGACTCAAGTTAGTACATTTTTTAGCTATTTTCCTTTCTCTTTGTGTGCAAGTGCAAATTCAATATTAAGGTTGAAACTTGATAATCTTCAGTATTCACGAGATCAAGATTCGTCTATAAGGTTCAAATTCATGAACGTGATTTCAGTATTGAGTATAACTTAAAACTCAAATATCTCTACTTGGGTATCAGAAGTTATTTTTGTTCGGTGGGATGTCAATTTAAAAAAGGTGGAAAATGGGTGTAAAATAAGTATGGATGTTATTAAATAAAAGGGTGGAAAATAAGAGTCCTATGGATAAAATATGGGGGTCAACAACTAAATTTTTTTAAAGACTACATTATATAGAAAGATATATATCTCTTTATATTATACAAATTTTTCGCCACCGTTATCGATGCTGTCACCGTTTATAAGAATCAATCGCGGCCCCAGTTAGCTATAGTATAGCAGAAATTTAGCTGAAATTTCGTTAGAATAAAAATTATAAATTAGCTAAAAGTTGGCTCAAAAATAGCTGAAAGTTGTATAAAAGTTAGCTAAAAGTTAGTTAAAACTTAACAGAAGTAGGGTAAATTTACCTGAAAATTAGCTAAATTTATTCATAAAGTCAGTTTCATAATACAAAATTTTGATAAAAATTGACAAAACGTTAGTCAAAAATTAGCTGATAGCGTTAAATTTAACTGCATTTAGAGATGCGCTGTCAACAAAAAATTTTCTTTTTTGTCTAGAAGCTAGTCAAGTGTAGACTCTTATATTATATAATAATTAAAGTCTATAAATTAAAGAAAAGGGAAAATTAAGAAAGGTAGCTAAAAATGGAGAGGGTAAAAGAGAAATAAAGGAAGAAAGAATAGGGAGTGAAAAAAGATAATAAAGCAAAATATAGTAAAACATAGATGAAGAGAGAAACACATATACTAAAGCCCAAATAAGACCGAAAAATGAGGCCCGAAAAAGTGCTTGTATATGATAACTACTTATTATATAGGACTCAATAAAAATTGTTATTCTTATTACGAAAAAATGCGCAGATCCGTAGGAGCCAAGAACTGTAGAAAAAGGGAGTTTTACTTTAATATATAATAACTATTAATACAACATCGACTCTACGGGCTATACTGTTCAATTTATTCATTGATTACAAAAACGACGTTTCGATCATATACTAATGATCCTTTTCAAGTTCTAAAAAATTGAAAATAAATAAAATACGAAATACACATTGATATACTTTACATATTTAAAAAAAACCACAGTAAAACTTAAAAATTCTGAAAAGTCATATAATAGTAAAAATAAAACTATCTATAAGAATATCTCGTCAATATATTACATTTGAGAATAAAACGAACAATAGGCAACAGTCAAAACAATTCATGATTAAATACGGTTCGAAGTGAAAATAAATAATTTAACGGAACAAAAACATAGTCAATAAATACATTTAAATTTAATTAATACATATGTCAATATAATCTTTGAAAATTGGATTTACTTTTTGCGTGTCTAACATTCTATTTACTCTACTTTTATTTTTATAAACAAAGATCATTTCAGAGACTAGTCGTTTCGTATAAGTGTTTCCTTGGTCCAAAACACTTACAGAATTATAGTCAAAATTATGTCCTGTCTTTAATGTATGTATATGTAACGCAGATGATTCTTTTTTAAGTTTACAATTTTTTTTGTGTTCGGAAATGCGTACTTTTAAATTACGACTAGACTGACCGATGTAACATTTTTCGCAATCTTTACAATCAATTTTATAAATACAATTTAACTTGTCTAATTTCTCAATACAATCCTTAGTTAAACTGTAAAAATGGGTTAACTCATTAACAGATTTAAATACAATATTGATGTTCACTTTTAAAAAAATTTTTTTTAAACTAAATTCTATATTCTTAATATAAGGCAACGTAATTAAATTATCATAATTATTATGATGTGAATCTCCAATTTTTTCAGCTCTTCTTTGTATATATTTTTCAATAAAGGTTTGAGGGTAATTATTCCCTTGTAATAGTAACTTAACATGATTTAAATTTTCTTTATGAAAAGTAACATCGGACAAACCTATAGCTCTGTCCACCAATGAATAAATCAATCTTATTTTCTGTGCTAAAAGAGAATATGAAAAGAAATTAAGGTACATTCCTACAAAAGTCTCCTTTCTAAATCAGTCAGTAATTATTTTACCTTCATTATTCCAGAAAAGAAAAATATCTAAGAAATTTATTTTGTTGTTAACTGGATATTCTACTGTAAATTGTATGTGCTCATTAATCTCATTGAAATGATTTAAAACATTACCAATTTTGTCAAAAGGAACACAGACAATAATATCGTCAACATATATCTTATGAAACAGGATCTCGAAGGGACAAGTTTCGATGGCATAATTAATAATATCTTGCATAACTATGTCAGCCAATAACGGACTCATAAGGCTAGCCATAGCTGAGCTGAACTTCTGTCCATAAAATTTTTTGTTAATACTGAAAATATTATTATTCATAGTAAATTTATTTATTTCTAAGAACTTATCCATAGACAAATTTATTTTTAAATTTAATAAATGCCAACGTCTTTCAACTGCTCTTTTTACGGCGTCAAAATACACATTATTAAATAATGAAATAACATCAAAACTTGCCAAAGTAAAACCCTTAGAAACATTAAAATCTTTAATAAATTTAATCAATTCTGTACTATTTTCGAGGTTGTTAGAATAAATTGGAAGATTACTTTTTAGAAAATTGGAAATACACCTCGATAAAGAAAAAGTAGGTAAATCAATTGCCAAAATGATGATGCTAATTGGGTTTTCAGATTTCTATACCTTAAACAAGCCATACCAACGAGCAATGTTGCATTTATTTTTAACATTATTAAATAATTTTATATCATTACCGAAAAGATTTAATTTATTTAGTCTGCCAATAAAGTCCGTTTTCTTAGTTGAGGTATTTAGAGGGCATGGATCTATTCTTTCATAAAGACATTCACCACTTAATACATTTTCTACTTTATTCATTGTTAAGTGACAGAATTTTGCCACTTAATTATTTTTGTTCTTAAAGAAATATTTTTGATTTTTCTGATAAAATTTTTAATCATTCATTCCCACACTGAAAAGAAAGAGGTCTTAAAAGCGTCAAGGCCACTTTCATTCCACTCTCTTATCGGGTTCAGGGAATTCGACAGCTTTACCGTCTACGAAGATCGTTGGGTCTCCACTCTTTCTATTTTTCTGCATTGAGAGTAGGAACTCACGATTGTTCCAACGCACTGGATAAGAGAGTGCGAGAAGGAGAAAGAGAGCTATCTCTCTCTTTCTTGCATCTCCTCCCACTACCAGTTGCTATGTTTGAAGTCGGCCTGACGGTGCTAGCTTTAACGACGGGCCTAGCTTAAAGAGAGACGCGCGCGACCAGGCCAATAGAGCAGCACGTATACGCTGCAGCCCGCGAGGCTGCAGCTGCAACTTCAAATTTTAACCGGTTATTTGTTTGTTTTGTGAATTTAAGTCTAACTAGAAAATCACTTCATTTATCCGTCAGGGTTTACATTCAATAAATAAAATTTGTTATTTTTTGTCTGTTTCTTCTAAACTATTTAATTAGCTTAAAGTTAAAATCGTCAAAGGGTTAATCGAATTAATAATGCGAATTCCAGGCCAACGTTCCGATACATCATAGCAGTTTCTGAAGTGTACCAGTTTACGTGCACCGAAAAAATTTCGTTACGCTAGTGGTTCCATACCTCTTATAACCATTATTGTTCGCGATATTTGAACTATAGCGGTATAAAAATATAATCATCTATGTTAAATTGTCCCTTAACCCGTTGTATTCGATTTATGGACGCGCACGTTAACATTAATGGAACGCTATCGATTATCTGTGCTTGGTCATTGCTAGGTTCAAAATAGAGACGTGTACTGTTCAAGTGTCTAACCCTACAAATTAAAGCAAACTGTAACGTCACATGTTCCATAGATGAGACATACACGAGTACAAAATTGAACAGAAACGATTCGACGAGCATGGCTTTAGTAGCGTCCAAAATACGCGACGCGCATTGTTAGATTAATAAACGTTATAAATTAGATAGGTATAGTAACGGAGCGGTTCACTGTATATATAGCAATAGTTCTAGCACCGAATGTTGGCTGGTGGGGGCAAATGTAATACGATCCGTCAAAATAGACGAACGCGCATGGTTCCGGATTCGAATAGCATAGCGTCGATGAGGCTTTACACGATATCGTTTATGAAAAGGAGTAAGGGAGTAACAACACTGAACAACATTAGTTCAGTTAATACTGTCACACATGTGTTCCATACGTAGAAATGTAGCGGTTTAAGTATATGAACTGCAGGTATTCAATAAATGAAAAACATTGTTCGGAAAGTTAAATGCAAAACGTTCGCAAATCTAACTGGAAGCAATATATTTTCTGCAAAAGTTAGATTTATTGAATGACAATTTACATGAAATGTTTATTAACATCGTTCTATTTAAATAATATTACATAGTTTACTAATTAATTAATTAAATTAATAATAATAAAGAGCGTATTTTTCCAAATAGTTTCAAGTGCAGTCAATATTTGAAGCAAATCCATCGAGTGGTTCTCGAGATCTAACTGGCGTACTGAAATCATATACAAACACAGACACATGCACGCCCGCACGCACACACTCACACACACAGATATTTTTTGGAAACCCCTCTTTTCGACTTCCGGAGTCTAAATATATACAAATTAATGAAAAAATATAAAAAAATTTTTTTATTGATCCAATGCTTTTTCTATGAGAAAGCGAAATATAATTAGTGGAATCAATTATATTTACAAGGTAGTGTAAAATCTTTATAAAACTCTTTATGAAACTTATATATATAGAGGAGCGCTTATTTTGTTCATATTAAAATCGACGATTTTTACAAATGATGAAAAAAATTGTAAGCTAAGGAGAAAACATTCTGTTTCTTATTGAATACACACTTATAAATTTTTCTTTTTCTTCTCTAATATTTTAAAGATATAATTGCATTTATAAATATATTATAGAAATTTTCCTGAAATTAGAAATCAATCTTCACCCTTTTCTAATATTGAATTAATTTTGTTTAAAAAGAGATAATTACAATGGAAAACAATGAGACAACTACATCTCATTGTGAAATGCAATATTTTTTTTTATGAGAAAAAATAAACTTCATCGTTACATTTGCTAAATCAATTTGAATAATTTTGAAGTTAGAAATTAGGCTTCAAAATGCGGTTTTCAAGTTTTTTTTAAAACGAAGCTATAACGTCAATTTTTTTTCATTAAAGAAAATATTACTTTTCATAATACGAAATCTTGTAATATATTTGTTTTCATCTGCGGTTATGAGCTTTTAAAAATATAAAATTTCATATTGAAACTTCTTTATATTTACAGTTTTTATTAATATTTTATCTAATAATTGGAAAATATTAAATTTTCAATCAAACTAATTAAAAATTATTCTAATTTTTTGCTCTAATGACATTTTCTTTAATTTCGAAGAGTATATATTTTATTAAAGTACATTCATTAATTTTTTAATACATTTGAATTAAAATCAAATTTATTAGCATCGTATGTAAAATTTTCATTTTATTGGGTAACAATAAAAATAATTTTGTTCTTTCAAAACGTTTGCGGCTATATTCAAAAACTATATACTTGATTAAAGTATTTTCATTGATTTTTTTATGTTTTTTCAATGAAATTATTAATGTTCTATTTTAAATTTTTATTAAATTGATTTAAATTTACAGCTATTGTACCTTACTGGCACTTGAAACTATTTGGAAAAATACGCTCTTTATTATTATTAATTTATTTAATTAATTAGTAAACTATGTAATATTATTTAAATAGAACGATGTTAATAAACATTTCATGTAAATTGTCATTCAATAAATCTAACTTTTGCAGAAAATATATTGCTTCCAGACAAATTTGCGAACGTTTTGCATTTAACTTTCTGAACAAACTACGTTTTATATTTATTGAATACCTGCAGTACATATACTTAAACCGCTACATTTCTGCGTACGGAACAGATGTGTGACAGTATTAACTAAACTTATGTCGTTCAGTGTTGCCACTCCCTTACTCCTTTTCATAAACGATATCGTGTAAAGCCACATCGACGCTATGCTATTCGAGTCCGGAACCGTGCCCGTTCGGGTAATTTGACGGATCGTATTACATTTGCCCCCACCAGCCAACATTCGGCGCTGGAATTATTGCGATTTATACAGTGAACCGCTCCGTTACTATACCTATCTAACTCATAACGTTTATTAATCTAACAATGCGCGTCGCGTATTTTGGACACTACTGAAACCATGCTCGTCGAATCGTTTCTGTTCAATTTTGTACACGTGTATGTCTCATCTATGGAACATGTGACGTTACAGTTTGCTTTAATTTGTAGGGTTAGACACAAATATACACACATACACATACACATACACGGAAACACATACAGATACACACATACACATAAACACATAGACATAGACGCAAACACATACAAACATACACACACATACACATACATACACATACATACACACACATACACACATACACACATACACATACACACATACACATACACACATATACATTCACACATACACACATGCACATACACGCATACACATTCACACATACACACATACACATACACACATACACATTCAAACATACATATACGCACATACATATACTCACATTTACATACACACATACACATACACATACACACGTACGCATGCATATACACACATACACATACACACATACACAACAACACATACACATACACACATACGCACACATACACATACATATACATACATGCACATACTTCCATACTAACATACACACATACACATACACACATACACACATACACATACACACATACAGTTACACACAAACATATACACACATACACATACACACATACACATACATACATATACATACACACAAACACATACATACATACACATACACACATGCACTTACACACATACACATACACACACACATACACACATACACGTACACAGAAACGCATACACATACACACATAGAGGCATACACATACACAGACACACTTACACATACACACATACACATACACACATACACATACTCACATACACACATTGAAACATACACATAAACACATACAATTATACACATACACACATACACGCATATACATACACACGTACGCATGCATATACACACATACACATTAACACATACACTTATACACATACAATTTCACACATACACGTACACATACACATATACACATGCACACATACACATACGAATATACACACACACACACACAATTACATACACGCATACATACACATATACGAATACACACATACACATAAACACACATGCACATATACGCATACACACTTACAAATACACACATACACATACACATACACCCATACACATACATGCATACACATATACACATACACATACATACACACACATACACACATACACTTACACACATACACATTCACACATACGCATACACACACACAAACACACATACGCATACACAGACACATATACACATACACACATAGAGGCATACACATACACAGACACACATTCACATACACATACACACATACACATACACACATACACATACTCACATACACATACACAGACACGTACACATACACAAATTGGGACATACACATAAACACATACAATTACACACATACACATCCACACATACACATACCTATATATATATACACACACATACACACATACACATACACACATACAATTACAAACATACGCATACACACATACACATACAGACATACACAACAACACATACACATACACACATACACATACACACACATACACATACATACATACACACATACACAAATGCACATACACACATACACACATACACATACACACATACAGTTACATACATACATATACGCACATGCACATACACACATACACAAAAACACATACAAGTACACACATACACATACACACATACACACATGCACATACACACACACACATGCACATACACATTAACACATACACATGCAAACATACATATACGCACATACATATACTCACATTTACATACACACATACACATACTCATACACACATACACATACACACGTACGCATGCACATACACACATACAATTTCATCCATCCAATTTCACACATACACATAAGCACATACACATATACTCACATACACTTACACTTATACACATACTTACATACATATACACACATACACACATACAATTACACACATACACATACATACATACACATACACACATACACATACACACATACACATACACACATACACATACACACACATACACATACACACATACACATACACACATACACATACACACATACACATACACACACACACACATACACACATACACATACACACATACACATACATACACATACACACATACACATACACACATACACATACACACTTACACACACACACATACACATACACACGTACACATACACACATGCACATACATACACACATACACATATACACACATACACACATACACACATATGCATACACAACATACACATATACACACATACACACACACATACACATACACACATCACACATTACACACACATACACATATACACATATACACACGTACACATACATACACATACACACATACCCATACATACACATACATACATATACACATACACATATACACATACACATACACACATACACATGCACACATACACATACGCACATACAGACATACACATACACACATACACTTTCACATATACAGATACACACATATACATACACGCATACACATACACACATACACATGCACATACACATACACACATGCACATACACACATGCACATAGACACATAGTTATACACACATACACATACACATACACACATATACATGCAAACATACATATACACACATACACACGCACACATGCACATATACACAAACACATACACACATACGCATACACTTATACGGATTTTCAATGCTTGGTCATATTCTACCTTGCCTTATTCAATTTAGCCAAAGTTATTCGGCCGAAAGTCATTGGATCGAATGGGTCATTGGGCCAAAAGCTATTCGATTGAAAGGTTTATTTGGCCGAAAGGGACATTTGGCCGAAAGTTATTTGACGGCAAGGGTCATTTGATAAAATGAGTATTTGCTCGAATACATAACAATCACTGTTTAATGCACAATATTCTTTAGCATCTAGCAGTATGGTATTATTGAATACTCTACAATATTCAAGATCAATAAAGTGAAGTTATTATTTATTTTAAAAAATGCATTGAAATTGTTACCCACGGATCTTGCTGGCTATCCGGCGCAAGTCGTGGTTGGTTATTGACAGTATATATATTAGAAATAACACGTTTATCACAATAAATGTATGCAGAAATTGTTATACATAGAACTTGCTGTTTATTCAGCGCTTAGCGTGATTGGTTATCGACAGTATATATTACAAATACCACGTTCATCACAAGAAATGTATGTGGAAATGGTTACACATAGAATTTTTTGGTTATCATGCGCACATCGCGGCTGGTTGTTGACAGTATATATTACTAATAATACGTTAATCACAAAAAATGTATGCGAAAATTGTTATACCTAGAAATTGCTGGTTATTCGGCGCACTTTGCGGTTGGTTATTGACAGTATACATTACAAGTAACACGATAATAACAAGAAATGTACGTAGAAATTGTTATATATAGAACTTGCTGGTTATTTAACGCAAATCGTGAATGTCCCTTTCTGCCAAATAACTTTCGGCCAAATGTCCCTTTCAGCCAAATGATCTATTCGGCGAAATACCTTTCGACTAAATGTACTATTTAGCCAAATGACTTATTCGGCCAAAAATTTCGGCCGAGTGGAATTCGGGGAAGTGTCCTATTACCAGACATACACATACATATGCACTCATAGACACATATACACGTATCCATACAATTACACTTACTTATATACACATACACACATACACAATATCCGTGACTCCATTCCCGTCTCTCCATTTCTATATTTCCTTCCCGTCTCTTTGACTCTGTCTCTCCGTCTCTCCGTCCCTCCATCTCCATCTCTTCTACTTCATCGCTCCGTCCTTATTTATCCGTCTTTGTCTCTCCGTCACCGTCTCTCCATCTTCGTCTGTCCGTCCCCGTTAATACTTCATTATATTACTCATATATTATCTTATATTATATTACTACCATTATATTAATGTGAAGAGTTAGGCAATTTTCCTCCCGGGAATATCGTTTGCATAATCGTCACATGTATATATGGGTAATTCTTTCATACTTTTAAAAATCATGTTACTGCGTCATTTCTCCTAAATATGAGATAGCACATCTTGTTAGCAAATGTTCACTGATTTATTGAGTTATTAGAAACTAATTTTGTTATATTTTTAATGATAATTAGACGTGTCATTTTATGGCGGATGGGGAAAAGGGGTTTTTTTTTTGAAATTTAAATGTTACCAGGCCATGTAAAATGATAAATTACCGCTATAAAAAAAATGACTACTGCTTTTTTGATTTGAAATTCACACCAAAGCTTTATCTATACACATACTTTTGGAAAATCAAGAGCATGGGTGTGTGCCTGTTAACAAAAGTACTTTCTGAAAAGTTATTAAAATGTTACCAAAAATTTATATATTTTACTTTTTTCTGGAAAATACGATGCTGTAAAAAAGACTATTCAGCGGTGACATTTTAAACTACATCAAAAGGTAATATTTAGAATCACAAAGAGAAATTTTTTTATTAGGAACGTGTGCCTAGTGTAGATAAAGTTCTTTGTTCGTTTGAAATTATACTTAAAAAACGTGACTCACTTTTGAAAATAGGTTTTTATCCACTAATATGAAAACCTAAGCTTTGATTCATCTTTTCTCTGTTGTGAACTTTGTAATTTACTTTTATAATACTCAATGTAATCTTTAAGTTGCTTTTGAAGTATTATTTCGAGTATTCTGGAAATCATTGAATTTTTCCCGGCTATTAAATTTTCCAAATTTACATCGATTACCTAGTTTCTATCAATGTTTTAATTCTAAAGAGTTTAAACTTTAAAAAGCTCAGTTTTAGTATGTATTTAATAGCTTACACCTAGAACGTTGAGTTGAATCATCACTGAAATTTCTAGATTTTAAATTTAAAATTTTTAGATTTAATGTTTATTAAATAAACTAAAATATTTGGTTAAAAGGAATATAAGTATTTTTATTCGAAAACATAAACTACACAAATCTATGTCAAATTTCATACCCTAAGATTGACAATTTTAGCAAAAATAAATTGATATTCCACTCACTTATGATTTGTAATCAGGAATCCCAAAAGCCATTGGGTAACTAATATCACTCAATTTTAATACCCGAATCGCCAAAAATGAATTTTCCAAAAAAAATTGCCATTTCTGGCATATTTTATTTATTACAAAAAATTTTGTAATTATTAATGTAAATTGCGTATTTAAATATTTTCTGTAACATATTAAACATGTAAAAATGAAAAAGCTCAATGGAAAATGATCTATTATAGCCCAAAATACTTAAAAAACTGATCTGAGATAGGTAAAATATTATACCTGGATGTGATAATAATGAATATATTTAAATGTCTTATATTAAAAAAAGCTATCTTCAAAAGTGAGTAATGCGATTTTTTCTTTTATTATCATTTTAATATATCAACATTTAAAAAAAATAAATTTGATACATGTGTCTTCAATTTTTTTTAATTTATTGAAAGTAAATTTTAACACTATGAAAAATTTACTCGAAAATTTGTCTTTTGATGTTTGTTAAAAAGACTACCCTTAAAAGTGAGTAACACGATTTTTTTCTTTTATTATAATACGTCAACATTCAGAGAAAATTAGTTTTACACGTGTGCCTGTATTTTTTTTTTTAATTTGTTGCAGGTGAAATTTTAACATTATGAAAGATTTACCCATATACACTCACACAATTGCACCTACAAATATGCACACACACATACATATGTTCACATGCATACATACACACATACATATACACTAATACACATATATATATATATATATATATATATATATATATATATATATATATATATTCCCATGTACATTGTCACATATACATGTCACATAAAGACATAGAATCATACACATAAACACATACACATATCCACATACATATATACACATATGCACGTACTCATGCAGAACATTTGCCTCTCCATCTCCATCTCTTTGTCTCCGTCTCTCGGTTTCTGTTTCTTTCTTTCCGTCTCTTCGTCTCCATTGCTTCATCCCTGACCTTTCGTCTCCGTCTCTCCGTCTCTGTCTCTTTATCTCAGTCTCTCCGTCTCTCCGTCTCTGTCTCTTTATCTCAGTCTCTCCGTCTCTCCGTCTCTGTCTCTCTGTCTATGTCTTTTCGTCTCCGTCTCTTCGTCTCCGTTATTACTTTACGATACCACTTATATATAATCTTATATTATATAACTACCATTAATTAATGTAAAGAAATAAGCCTCTTGTTTCCGGGAATATTGTTTGCATAATCGTGATATATATATATATATATATATATATATATATATATATATAAATATATATATATACATATATCTGTCTACATTGGAAGTTTCCGGGATGAAATCTGGTATGTAATGAAAGTTTCCGGGATTTTCGTGTCTTTCCTGGCATGCCCGGAAAGCCTGTGTATGTAATGACAGTTTCCGGGCAGATTCAGCTTTATTCACAATGTGAAAAAATGATAAATTTATATAGAAGGATGATTATTTCTTTAGTTAGCAAGCAGAAAACGAGTGCTAAAGGTCCTCTGAACCAATCAGAGACGCGGGTGATAGATAAAAATTAATTTACACAGGTTTGGGAACCAAAAATAAAATTTCCCCCTCGCCTGATTGTACAAAACCTTTACAAATCCCGGAAACTTTCGTTACATACAGATCTATATATATATATATATATATATATATATATATATATATGTATATGCTAGAGGGGTCCCCCCGGCTCGCGCTGCTCGCCAACCTCCCCAAATATTTAAATTTTCAAATATATATTGATTAAATAATATTGTTATTATTATTATTGTCAATAGTTATAAATAATTTTGTAACCTGTAAAGATTGAGCGATTACTTGTATACAAATATTGTATTACATATAGCGGACGTTGCATAGAAAATCAATACTCAATATGTAAAGTATTTTTTAGCAGGTAAAAAATAAAAAGTGAAAAAATTTCAACATAAAAGTAAAGTTTAAAAAATTTTGAACATTTTTTTTTTCTTGCAATTAATCTTTGTTTGTTTATTTTTTAATTTTGACATTTACTATTATATAAACTCAGCACTTCAAGTTGAATTTGTTATTTATTCATTAAAAAAATTGATTACACAACTTTTATACATTTAATATTTTTTGTTTTATTAGATTTAAATTCCATAAAATACAAAATAGAAAATGTTGAAGAAATAGAGTTTATAGAGGACGAAGTTAAAGAAATTAAATAGCATTGTTAATTTGACAGTAATTAAGTTAATCAATTTATTATATTTGTTAAGTTAATTTAAATATGAAAAAAAATAAAATAAAAATAAATAAATAAAAATAAATATTTATTTACTTTGTAACAAAAATGTTTAAAAATTTGTAAAAGCACATGCTACGACAGTGAGAACGCATTAGTTAATATTTCGTTATTTTTCCAGAATTATATTTGAAAATCATATTTTCCATCTTTGTTTTACCCGTCTAGAGTCGACTGTAAGGTGGGCTTAAGGACGACTCAGGTGCCGGTCTAGGTTTATCTATCGCGCAAGTGAGAGATAAACTTAGGACCATTTTTGACTCGAAAACGGAGTCAAGCTCCTTTGTTTAAAAATTAGAGTCCCACGTGCTCAGAAGTGGCATAAGACATGTATGAGGCCGCATTTTTGACGATCCATAAAGCTTAGACGGGAAATATGGTGGGGATCGTGAGAAAGAAAAGTAGCGTTAAAATTTGTAGTGGGTAGTTTTTCCTTTGTTGAACTCGAGAAAGGTGGGGAGTGAAAATACAGAGCTTGAGAACAAGCGCGCGAGAGTCAGTTGAGTTTGAGCTGTCGAAGCGTGAGCTTGCCTGAGAATTCGTACCATTAAGTAAAATAAAATACGTTATAACTTAAACTTGAATTTTTTGTCTCTTTTCATTTGGGTAAATTCCGATCCTTGTTAATAATTTTACAATTGATTTCTTGTTTAATTTCATTATTCAATTAAAATTATTATTCTTTCTTTTAAATAAATTACCAGTGGTTTTTTCTTTTTCTATTCTGTTTTCAAAATAATTATCCAAAACTTGTATTTTTTTTTTATAAATTGTCAAATCTCTGGAATTCACATATTTTTCACAATTTAATAATTTCCTTCTTTCCAACTAAAAATAATTCTTTATTTAAATTTAATTTTCTTTAATCTGAATTTTTCTTGTATTTTTTTATTATTTTTCCTTTTTTTTCCAAAAATATTCTCCATTTTTAACAGGCATAACGAAGAAATTATAACTGCACAGGGGCCTCTTTGCCACAATGAAACGAGGGAAATGCCTCTGTGCAATGAGATTCGCTCAGTGTGCAATTTAATACACGGACACTTGCCACCAGGAATAATAATTCACGTAAGTGAATTATATGTATTTTATATTTAATTAAATTATTTGTATTCACAAATATTTATTTTTTTTCTTTTAGAGTTTCTTTTACGTTTGAAAAAAAAGTGCTGTTCATGTGAATGATTGAACCTTGGATAATTACTATTAAATTTTCCCCTGTAATAAATAAATAATTTTATTTTTCCATTCAACTTCTAATACAATGTATCTGACAATTATTATTAAATTACTTGATTTCATAACTATTATTTGTTTAATACCATAATGAATATTCTCTCCCAATTTAGAATTTTATATGCACGTTCTTTTTCAATTTCGCTTTTTCCCAATTTAGAATTTTGTGAATTTTTAAATTATTAAAATACAAAAAGTGTTTTATAAATAAGAATTTAAAATAATCTCACAATTACGTTAAGTTAAATAAGCATGTTTTGTTTTATTATTTGCTTGTTTTTTTATCTTTTTTTCAATTTTCATTCGTTCATTAGCTGTCATATTTTCTCTCGCCACCGTTGTAGTTAGTACTATCATAAAATTTTAAAAAATCGCAACATCTTTTAGAAATTCTAGTAAACAATTTATAAAGTCAAATTGCTTAAAAGTGATAAAATTGATTAAAGTGAATTATTTTTTATTTAAATTTTTAAATAAAACGAAAAATTATTTCATCTATAATAATTTATATTATAGATATGAGCATATCTCCACAACTTTTAATTTTTTTATAATGTTTTTGAAAAGTCATTTTACTGCTGTTACTGTGTAGCGAATAATGCACACTATTCAAACTAGGTTTACATCTTTTGTACAATCTTGTTCCTCTATTTTTTATGTATATGGTGAATGTGCCACCAATGCTCCAGTAGATATTTCTATAAAACGAAAATTTTTACATGGATAAAATTACCGAACTTTTATCCATGTAAAAATTTACGTTTTATAGAAATATCTACTGGAGCATTGGTGGCACATTCACTATATACATAAAAAATAGAGGAACAAGATTGTACAAAAGGTGTGAACCTAGTTTGAATAGTGTGCATCATTCGCTACCCAGTGACAGCTGTAAAATGACATATCACCAAAAGATTAAAAGTTGTGGAGATATGATCATATAATATAATTAAAATTTCAAGTGATAATGTTTTCAAAACATCATTGGAATTTCAAAACAATTTTAAAAAAAAATATTAGCAGTTATTTATTATACAATAAAATAAATTTTTAAGGTAAAATAAATATTAATTTTCATATTATTATAATTTTGATATAAATATTCTTAAAATGATTTCCGTCTTCTTAAAATGATTTTCGAACACCTTCGTTGCAACGAATACAAGCTATACGATGATAGAGAGAGAGGAGGCGCGGGAGAAGTTATTATACTTTAAGGAAAATTGTCATTTTTGTTATATCTTTTTTGTTATATCTTTGTTATAAGAGCTACATAACCTCCTAACCTCCCTGTTTTCACTCTCCCTCTCTCTCTCATTCTTTCTCTATTTTGTTCTTGAATATATACCAAGTGTATTTTCATGTGTGCTATGTGTATTTACGAGGTCAAGTGGCTAGGTCAAGTGTGATTTTTCGTATAAGATAAAAAAATTTCATGAAAACATAAAAAAACGATAATGAAATAGTTGGCGAGAGGAAATAAAAAAAGTGAGATATTCTTTACGTTTCGTCGTGTCAAAGTCATTAGTCCTGAATACCATTGCAATCTAGTGGCGTTAAGTGTCTCATTAAAGCTATCGATGCTATATAGAAATTGTCCTTGTTTTTTCTCCCTTTTTTTTTCTTCCGATGCTTGAATAGTACATTACGTAACGGGTATGGAAAGGCTTTATTTGCGAAACGAGAAGTTTACGGCCCGAACCGAAGGTGAGGGTCGTAACGAGTTTCGTAAAAAAGTCTTTCCATACCAGTTGCGTACAGTATTTTTCGCCATGAGAGCCAAAAAAGAGCAACGAATTTGCGATTTTAGGGTTAGAATGGCGAAAAAATTTTTTCTTTGTAATTATATTCAGAGATTAATAAAAACTGCATTTCATATTTTATAGAACAACTTATGCTATTCTTTCTTGACTAGGTCTTGAAAACTTTATACATTCTATATACTTTCTTTCTTCTTTTCTTAAAGAATCGACAGCTTTTTTCGCGAGGTTAATCGATCTACCTCCCCTGAGTACTATCGCATCATTTGTTAAGAGAAAAAGAAAAGGATGGAGAATAAAACATCATGTATCTTGGATATAGTATACGATAGGAAAGTATTGATCGTTATTTTTTCATATTTTGTATGGTTTTATTTATACTTTTTTTCACCATAGAGTGTCAAAACGAAGAACCACGAAAGCGAAGCACGATATCGAGAAAAGAGCGAGAGAGATCAATTAGTCCTTCGGTGCTGACGTGACAAATTCTCGCTCTGGTACAGTATGCTCTACACTTTGTATATATATATATATATATATATTAGGGTGTCCCTTATTTCCCAAACTTGGAAAAACCTTGCTCCCACTCTCTAGATTTCTTGTAAATGTTGAAAAACTATGAAAAAAACTCTGAAATAGTCGAAAAAAAGTATTCAACCCGTGCCGCTTTTCGAAAAACGATTTGAAAATGAATTATTCACGATAACATGAAAACAAGTCATTCTATAAAAATTTTTTCTAAACAAAACTTGTGGATATTTTTAAGACACAACTTTGTTTTATTATAAATTTTTGTCTAAAATGAGCTGTACTCCGATTAAACGTGATTAACGATTGAAAAAGGACGTTTTTCGTACTTGATAATTCTTCATGCGAAAATTTCTATTATTTAAATGTATAATATCCTATTTAAAAACTTTATCGTTTAATAAATTTTCTGCTAAAAATTTTTAGTTTTGCAATAATACTTAAAAATCAAGTTTTTTTTCATGCTTTTCCATAGCTTTTTCGCAATAGATTATAAAAAACGAATCACGATAACAAATTATTCAACAAAACCTGATGATAAAACTTAAAATCCCTTAAAATAAATTAAATTTCTAGTAAAAAATTCTTTTGTAATACAAGTTTTGTAATAGTCATAAGGAAAAAAAATTCACTAATTTAACCATATGTTCGTCAAACACGTTGATTAAACCTATATTCAAAAGCATCATTTAAGATTAAACTTGTGTATGCTTTAGAAAACAATTTGAAACCTATTTATTTCAACTTGTAGTCACACAGTTTTGTATTTAAAAGCACTCACAAATAAAACACCCTAAAAAACTAAATCCTTCTCATACTATTCTAAAAAGTATAACCCCTCACATGCTACCCTAAAAGAAACATTGATGACCTGTAAAATTTGATATCTTCAAATTCTGAAATGATAAAAAATAATTATTATACTATTTAATAAATATATCAAATTATATTTTTTAAACAATAATTATAATTATCAAACCTTATCACCTAAACACATACACATTTTGAACTAGTGTATCCATGTATTCAGCAACTAAAATTATTAGCCATAGAATAGCTTTGACATGTCATGAGGGTGCAATGCATCCATAACAGATATATTTTAGGGGAAAAAGAAAGGAACTCAGAGTGAGGTCAGAAAGTACATGATTTCATAGCAACATATAATTGTACTCCTATAACAATAACTCACGTCAAAACATCCTGCAGTATAATCCATATAAACTTCAGCATTCTAATCTTCATATAGGGTATCTAGAGTACCAGAGAAAATATAGTAGCTCTTGAACAGCAACCACGAACAGCGAGTAAAGTTTTTTATAAAACAACAAGAACCCTATTAAAAAAAAACACGTGTTTGTTGCACGTGAAAAAAACACGTGTAAAATACACGTATTTTTTACACGTGTTTTTTACATGTAAAATTTGCGTGTTTTTCACGCATATTTTTCACGTGTTTTTCACGTGTATTTTTCAGGTGTATTTTCACATATCGTTTTATAGCTTTTCAAAGAGCTTCTACTGTCCGGCCTCGTATATCTGCGTCTCCCAAATTTGTGTAAGGGATGACAAAACTTAGAAAAACGCCACCTAGCGACTTAAAGTCAAACTTGACGTTATGTCGCTAGGCGGCGTTTTTCTAAATTTTGTCATCCCTTACACGAATTTGGGAGACGCAGATATAAGAGGCCGGACAGTAGAAGCTCTTCGAAAAGCTATAAAACGATATGTGAAAAATACACCTGAAAAATACACGTGAAAAAACACGTGAAAAATATGCGTGAAAAAACACGCAAATTTTCAACTATAAATTTAAGTCTATATTTTTAAGATTATGATGCACAAGATTTGAATTTACACATTATGCAATTAATCTATTATATTTGAAAAAGTAAATAAAAACTAATATTTAAATATGAAAAAATAAAATTCATAGGATTGCACATTGTGAAATGCTTTTAATCACAAAGTAAACTATGTTGCAAGACCAAACTTTATTTTCTACAATTTTATAATTTTAAAAATTAATTATTAATACGTTCTTGCTAATAAATTGAAATTAAAAAAAATTAAACTAACAGCTTGTTTATCATATTAATAATATCTCAATCAAGTACTTAATGGAAATATTAATTCAAAAAATTGTTTAATTTTTTCTATATAATTCAGATATAGTAAAATAAAATAGTGATTAAATACCATTTTGTTCACAAAATTTTCTTAATCCTTGAGTTTTAAGGCAACAATGCAGTTCTCCACTATGGCACAGTCACGAAATTATATCAATATAATTTTGTTCTTCAAAACAGTTATAGAGCTGTAGTACTATATATGCTTGAGACAAGAATGAACATTAACTTCTTGTGTTACTACTCTCACTGCTTTTATCAGCTTTCTATCAATCTTGAAGTTTAAATAAATATAGATTTAGATTGATATTGATATGTTAAAAAATTATTTTTAACATACTTGGAAATATAATAAGCACACAGGAACAAAGAATATAAACATACGCTGAAAATACCGTCTAACCTCTATTCGTTCACCAAAATCCCCCAAAGAAAAGATGCTGCTATTTATTTTTAGTTCTTCATAAAAAACATGTTCTAGATTTTTTACGATGATTTAAGCACTTGAAATTACATCATAATAAACTACATATTTTGATTCACAGAATATATTGAAACATTAATTCACTCATTGTAGTCGGCAGTATAATAATAAAAATTATCGTCTATAATTTTTTTATTTTTAATAAAAAGAAAAAAATTTTTTGTAAAATTATTCAAAATTTTTTCTAAGACCAAACTTTAAAAAAAAAACAGGAGTGGCAGTCGTGGGGACTGGCCGACAGAAGCTATGCTTCCAGTATATATACATAGAAATTAGGAAGTGTGACATTTGCAAAATTATAATTAATTTTTTAGTGAAAACGTTATTTTTCATTCGATGTATTATATATTTAAAAATATATTAATAATGTAGTTTTTTATTAATATCAATTATTAAAAAAACATATATTTAGGTAAACGTAATTTTCGTCATGTGCATTGTAAATAGAAAAATACAAAAAAACGTTATTTTTCATTCGATGTATTATGTATTTAAAAATGTATTAATAATGTAGTTTTTTATTAATATCAATTATTAAAAAAACATATATTTAGGTAAACGTAATTTTCGTCATGTGCATTGTAAACAGAAAAATACAAAAATTTTATTAAATTTTATTTAATTTTCATTTTTTGTTATTAATGTAATAATTAATAACAACTATATAAATATACACATATTAATAAACGAAGGAAGATAATGAGAGAAAATAAAAAAATTCTTGCCAAAAAAATATATTAAGATTATAATATTATAAATACAAACGCATATTTTCATACGTATACTAATTTTAAAATTTAAATTAAATAAATATTATTTACATAATTTATTTATTTAATCATCGTATTCTACGTCTATCCTTCTCTGTCCGCCAGCTTTAAGAATTGACTCTCTCCCTCTCTCTTTCTTTCTCTTATATGTACAATAAAGGTAGCCGCGAATGGAGGGGGCTATGTCTAGCCTTCTTTGCCGGTTACAACAAGGCAGTCTCTTTTTCTTTATCTTTCTTATATGTATATACATGCATATTCTTAAGCGGAATGGGAGAGAGGGAAAGAAAGAAAGAGAAAAAAGAATGTTTGTATGTTGATAGCAATAATGGCATCCTGTGCCGTATTCGTTCATTCACGCTGGGTGACATTTGGGACTGTCGATTTTTATACATTTAGTGCCCCTGCCGTAACGTCGCGTAAGAAGCATAGCTTCAAAATTTTCTAAGTTCAAAATTTTCAAAACTTTTCAAAAATAGTTCTTAATTGACTAAGCATGGTTTGAAATGTGTGAAAATCAAAATAGTACATTACGATACAAGTGACCTAAGTGGCACTTTATTACACGGCCGGAGTTATCGCCCGAGCGCAGCGAGGGCGATAACGTAGTGCCGTTTAATAAAGTTCCACTAAGGTCACGAGTATCGTATACTATTTTGTAGCACGTGGAACATAAATCCGCCAAATTAAATCTGTACTCTTCAAAATCAGTAATAAACAAAAACTATGCACTCCACGAATTATAATTCAAAAAATAAAAGCGAAAACTATAAAAAACCAAACACTACGCATCCTGTGAATGATAAATCGAAAAAAAGAAAAGAAAACTATAAATAAACTAAAACGAAACACTCCATGAATAATAGATCGAAAAAGAAAAAAAAGAATATAATTTCAAAAATATACTCAAAATGTGTAATAATAATTAATTTTTATCAATATTATTGATATTATGTGAAATTGTTTGTTGAAATCATCTTCTATGAAGTCATAAATTGAAATTTTGTTTCACGTATCAATTAGCGTCGTAGGAGCGGTGAGGAGGTAACATGTTTAGTATAGCAATAGCAATCGTGTGTAGTAATAGGGGGTTCCCCGTAGCATTTTATAATACAACGCTGAAATGACTATACCTCTTCGCTTTACATGTTACGCTACTATCAATTTTAGTTTTACTCGTATTTTACTTGCTTATAATTGTTATTTAATTTGAAGAATGTTAATGCAAAAGAGTTTCAATATACTACAGCTTATTGTTATTTATGAAAATACTTTAAAAAATAATTTACATATAAAATTATTTCTTATTATATACGTACGTTACCTAAGTAAATTCATTATTGTACCGTGTAAAAAAGTGCCACCTAGGTAACAGAAAAGTGTTACCTAAGTGCGGATTTAGGTCCCGCAGTGCTATAAAATCATTACATGAGATTTTGGCATAATAAATCACCTGAGAAATCAGGTGATTTCTCACCTGATTTTTTTTAACAGGGTATTTTTCATAAATAAGAAAAATCACTAGTTTAAAAGAATTGAAAAAAGCATGAAAAATCGTTTTTTGAAAAGCGGCACGGGTTAAATGTTTTTTTTCAACTAAATAATTTGTTATCGTGATTCGTTTTTTATAATCTGTTTCGAAAAAGCTATGGAAAAGTATGAAAAAAAACTTGATTTTTAAGTATTATTGCAAAACTAAAAATTTTTAGCAGAAAATTTATTGAACGATAAAGTTTTTAAATAGGATATTATACATTTAAATAATAGAAATTTTCGCATGAAGAATTATCAAGTACGAAAAACGTCCTTTTTCAATCGTTAATCACGTTTAATCGGAGTACAGCTCATTTTAGACGAAAATTTATAATAAAACAAAGTTGTGTCTTAAAAATATCCACAAGTTTTGTTTAGAAAAAATTTTTATAGAATGACTTGTTTTCATGTTATCGTGAATAATTCATTTTCAAATCGTTTTTCGAAAAGCGGCACGGGTTGAATACTTTTTTTCGACTATTTTAGAGTTTTTTTCATAGTTTTTCAACATTTACAAGAAATCTGGAGGGTAGGAGCAAGGTTTTTCCAAGTTTGGGAAATAAGGGACACCCAAATATATATATATATCTACATATATACACGTGAACTTCTGTAGCTACGAAAAATAAATTAATGACTTTATTTCTTGGCTTATGTTACCGAAGCTATGCTTCTATTATTGGCTTTAATGGATTTTTTGCCTTCTGCTCACACCGCCTTTTTTTACTTTCTATACTTTCTTTCTATTGTCCTTAGTATTATTATTACTATTTTTTTTTTAACCTTTTCAGCTGTTTGTTTTACCGAATTGTTTACAATGTAATTTCATGCGTTAAGTAGATTGAATTTTCTTTTGGATTATTTTTTTTTTCAATATAATATTATCTATTTAATAAAGAAATAAATATAAAAAAATTAGTAATTGAATGTTCCTTTAACATTATTTAATTTTTGAGATAAATTAATTAATCATTTTTTGATTGATAATATATTTTTTTAAATTATGATATTTAAATTTGAGAACTATTATTTGAACTAAATAGCATCTTTTTACACAAAAAATCAATATTAACAACAATAGATTCAAGTAAATAGGATATCGATCGTACCTACTTGTAAACCTGCCACTTATATTTTTATTATTCACTGCAAGCTTAATAAAAAGTAGTACAATCGTTTCAATAGTCGATCGTTTTATTTTTCCTTCTTTTTTTATATTTCCAACAATATCCGAACTGTGCATTTTTATCCACAATCTTCTTATGATTTGTACTCGATTTCGCTTTTTCTGTCGATGACATCCCAAGTAACCTTTTTATTACGGCAAATACCTTCTATCGGTTGGGCCATCTTCGGTTGCCGAAGTCGGCTCACCATATTGGTGAGGCGTGGTGGTGAGCATGGGCTTATGACGGTTAGCCAAAAATCGTATAGATTTTGCCATAATATCGATGTGTATCTTACGTAACCTCAAAATATTCTTTATTATATTATCATGCTATTTAAAAATTTTTCCTTAATTAAAAATTAAAAATAAGTGATCGAATTAATAAAAATAATTTTTTTTCGATTCGACTTTAACTTGTTTCAAAATTGATTCCGGAATTCCGCCCAAATACATGGACAAATACAACCTTAAACCAATTAATAAAAATATGAGATAAAACTAATTTTTTTCATGTCAATTAGTCGTGAGAATTAATTACCACAGATTAAATAATCTAGTTATGCGAGTAACTCGAATTATTCATATTTTGTCGAGTAACTTATATTCTCTTGAGTATTTGAGTAATTTATATTTTTTCGAATACTCAATTTATTTGAGTAATTTATATTTTTTTAAGTATTCAATTTATTTGATTAATTCATATTTTTTCGAGTACTCGAGTAATTCATATATTTTCGATTGCTTAGAATGAAAATTCGAGTACCCCTCAAGTGCGAGCATTCAATTATTTAATCAAATTTTTTCTTCGACTTCGAGCTGAGTACTTGAAACCATCAAGTACGCGACAAAAATATGAACTCGAATAACTAGTATTACTCGAATAATTCAATTTACTTGAATAACTCGTATTTTTTCTCTAATGAAAAGTATTTTGAAAAGTAGACAGTTGCTTAAACAATTGATCGATCGATTGCCATTGGAAATCAGCTGTTTGCATATACAAATAATTGTATAGGAATTGCCTTCCATTCTATGATTTTATAAGCTAGATTCAGCTGTCCTCTGTGGGCCCCCTTTCACCGCCATGTCTCACACCGATTCGGTGTCACTACGGTGACAATTTGGCAAGAGTTTCGGTGCTGCTGAGGGTGATTCGACACCAAGTTCGGGCCTCTTACACGCCGAAGTAAAAAGGTTACTCGGGATATCAACGAGACTTTGGCTGACATGTAAAACTATTAAATTTGATCCAACGTTTGTATTAAAAAAAAAATATGCTACGAAATTGCTTAATATTCTCAAAAATATTCTGTTTTCATTCGAATAATAACATTTATCCTAGAAATTCTTTTAGTAAAATCTAAAATAAATTCTTTCTCGCATTTACAATTTTTAAATTTTAATAAATTGTTAATATTTTTATGCTTTTTGTTCTTAAAGAGACTAAAAAATGCATGAAAATTTTTAATAAAAAATTGGTCTAAGTAATTGTACAATGAATAATTATAATATAAAATATTGTGAAATTTCATTAGTTAATCAATTATTTATTTGTAAAAAATTGAATATTTTATAGAAATATTCTCCGAAAATTCATTCACAAAAAAGCATATCAAGAAATTATTAATCACAGTGTGTGTACAACTTTTACCAATATTTCAGCATTAAGCTTTCGTGAATTTAAATATCAAATTTTCAAATTAATATTGAACATCATAAAACATTTTATAATCATTATAATATTAAATAATAAAAAGTTAAAATGAAAATAAGTTTTCAGATTCTCGCCAATTTTCAATAAAAATACTGCCACCAAAACTTACAAAACCTACAGCAGCTTCACTCCTCAAAATAATACTCCTCCTATCCCTTATCAAATAATTAAACGAAATCACAATATTATACGTTTATTGGAGTTGTAATCGTTTCTTCAGAAGAAAATGTCAAATCTATCTCATATCAACATAGCCTTCCTCCTATCTGCATATTACAAAAGATTTTTGACTTGCATTAAATGCACTTAAGAAGGGACCGAACTATCTGTCTTTGTAGCAGCCCCCGCTAGATATTAGTATAATAAGTAAATTTTGTAATAACAACCAAATTTTTTTATCGGATAATTTTTGACAAAATTTCAACTACTTTTTAGTTTTTTGTAATTAACTTTTAAGAAAAAAGGATAAATAAATTAGATATGTTCATGTTTTTTCAAAATTACAAATTGTAAGTAATAAAAGAATAAAAAGTTTATTATAAAATTTTTTATTTTATGAGAATCAATAATCTAAATTATCAAAGCAACACGTGTTTTGATGTTCGAAATTAAAGTGTATTTTCATATGTGCTATGTGTATATACGAGGTCAAGTGACGCTCATGCGGTTAACCAAGCTTTAGTATGTACGATCGGAAAAAGGATTTTTTTACTATTGTTTGCTGTTGTTGTTGGTTTTTTTAACGTTATATATCAAGGTGGATTTTTGTTGTTAAATACCAACTATTTTTTAAATTCAAATTGAACTACCCTACCAGTATGTGCAATTTTTTTTTAAAACAGCAATAAATTACATCAGTACTGACATTTATTATACAAATATCAGAATATTTAATTACATCAATATTGATATTTACTATACAAATACAATAATATTTAATATATAAATAAAAGATAATTTTATAACATCAGTCATACTGCTTCTTGACTAAAGTTCAAGAGTTAAGTTCACTTAATAGTTTGTTAAAAATCTCATTGAATTCGATTATATATTTATTTTACATTTTTAAAATAATTTTCATTAATTTATATTAAATCAAAAGTGTTTTCCTACCTCTAGGCTGAATATTAATATAAATAATATATATTATTAATATAATTAAAAAGCAATAGGTTTATTAATAAATATATTTTATTAATAGTAATTATGTCAAATAAAAGAAAATTTGAAGAAAATAAAAATGAAGAACATCATAAGAAAGAGAAAACAATTCCCCATAATACGTCAGAATATGTAAAAGAAAAGATTTAAATTGGAAATAAATCAGCTTAAAATATACAAAATTATAAATCAATATTAAATATTTAAATATATTAATTTTTATTATAATATATATTATGAGATGCTTAGTTGGTTATATAGAAGAAATAATCGAAGAACAAACTTTCTTAATTAAAATAAAACAATTGCGATTCAAAATTTTTAAATTTGTTTTAAATAATTCTGAAAATTAAAAAATTCAATGTAATGTTTATGATGACAATATTGAAAAATTTTCTAAAAAAATAAAATTATATGAAGTAATAAATATATTTATTATGAATATATTTTATTATAAAAATATTTTATTAATTTAAATATGTTATTTTTATAGAATATTTTATTAGAAAACGTTCATGTAAAATTGAGTAATTTCAACGAAGGAAACATTAACAAAGAATTCAACTTAAAATATTATTCATCTATATTATGTTTAGGGAAAATTGATCCGCTAAAAATTAATAAACCAATCAAAATAAATATTGAAGACAATTCAAAACCTGAATACATAAGTAAATAAAATATTATTATCTTGAATAGAACAAAAAATAATAGTTAATTATTTTAGAAATTCAAGGATATTAGAAATATTCTTTTGTCCATAAACACAAAAATAATGAAAATGAATATATCGCAACATTAACTGATGGAAAATTCAAATTAGATATTTTATTAAATAAGATTGAAAATGATAATACAAATATAGACCTAGGTACAAAATTAGAAATTATTGGGGATTTAGAAGAATGTAGTAAAATATAAATTAATTTAGAAAAATTAGTATATTTATAATTAATTTTCATAAAGGTATTTGTTTTTATAGGCATTTCATATATTTTAAAAGTAAAAAGTTTTGAAAATATTAAGATATTAAACAAAGACAAAATGGAATTAGAAGAATTAATTATAGCTAATGACATTATTTTAAATAAAATAAACCTAATATTTATTTTAATAGTTATTTTTTAACAGAATAAGAATTAATAATTTTTGTATTTAAGTTATATAGATAATTATTATGATGAATAAATATTGAATTAATTACATTTATTTTAGGATGAACAATGAAGTCCAACATTATCATTGTTGTTCTATTTGCAATTGAGTATTTTCTTCAGAAAATTTTTTACAAAAACATAATCATTTGAAACATCGACAATACAAATACGACTGCAAAATTTGTGGAATGTATATGAAATACAGAAAACATTTTATGCGACATTTAGAATCTCATTCGGACATAAAAAATTTTGAATGTATTCATTGTGGAAAAAAATTTCAAACAAATTTGAATTTACAAAGACATGAATATCCATCTTAACAAAGCATATATTTGTGAAATTTGTTCAAGAACATTTAATCGAAAAGATAATTTAACAAGACATTTAAAAAAACATAATACAGGTTGTATATTTTTAGTTTTATTATTACAAAATTAAACTTTTTATTAAAAATTTTTTTCAAACAAATTAAATTTTATATTCCATATTCTTTTTAATATTTAAAATTTTTAATTTTATTATTTATAAAATGGATAAAATGATTAAAATTAAAATAATTGGTGATGGTGATTGTTTATTTAAAAGTTTTTCCTTCTTTTTATGTAATACTCAAAAATTTTATAATAAAATTAGATTAATTATTGTTAATTATATAATCGTTAATTGGAATATTTACGAATCATTTATAATTGGGAATAATTATTATAAATCAGTTAAAACAAATAAAGATTATAAAAATTATATGTTAACTAATAGTATTCAAGGAACAACTAACGAAATTGATGGTTTCACTAAAATCAATAACATATATGTTAAAGTATTTTTAGAAAATTCAAATGGAATACGTTATTTTGGAAACTATTCTGATTACAATTTAACTTTATATTTTACTGAAGATATGGATTCTGGACATTTTGATATAATTAATTATTCTAATCATAATATTAAATCAAAAATTAAAATAAATAATAATTATTGTAAGAAAAGAAAATTAGAAGAAAATGTTGAAGGTAATAACAACAAAATAAAAAGATTAAAACATGAATATTATGATGAATCAAATATAGTAAAAGAATGTAATCTTGGTGAAATGAATTATTCATGTGTTTATCGTTCTGCTGTTTATTAGAAAGAAAAAATAAAAAAATTTAATTGTTGCAGAAATGGAAAAATAAAATTACACCCTTTAAGTATTTATAATGAAAAATTAAATTTATTATTAAATGATAAGATATTTAGACATTTAATTCGTTATTATAACAATTTGTTTTGCTTTGCTACATTTAATGCTAAATTTGATAATGAAAAACAAAAAGCCCTATATAACTTAAAATTACAAGGACAAGTAAGACATGATGTTCCTAAAAGTTTATATACTAAAAATGGTATTAAAGCTACTAGTGGTCAATTGTATATCTTTGATGAAATTGATTCTATTGAAAAAAGACTAAAAAATAATACAAATGTAAGTGAAGAACATATAAAATTATTAACACAAATTTTTAATAATAATCCATATTCTAAAAAATATACATATTTACATTATTTGTCAAATATTGAAAATATTCCAGAGGATAAATTATATTTTATTCGTAAAAATGATAAACAGAAACATAAATATACAAAACCTTTAACTTCTGAATGTGTAGCCATAATCGTATCTAAATCTGGTATACCAGAAAATTATGATTTATGTATATACCCACGATGGATTCCTAATAATAAACCACAAATAACATATTTAAATAAATTATCGCATCATGTGGATCCCATGGTTTTTCCAATTTTGTTTCCTTCGGGAGATTTAGGTTGGAGTATAGGGTATAATGAAAATCCTTATTTGGATGAACAAATTACGGAATTAAAATATTATTCTAATAGAATAGCTTTCAGACCAAATAATAAAAATTTTAGTCCTTTGTTATATGCTGGTAGATTAACACAAGAATATTTTTACATGTATACACTACCATTGAAAATAATAGAATGAATTTTTTTAGAAACAAACAAAACCGATTAAGAATTGAATGTTATCAGGGATTACTTGATCACGTCAAATTAAGTGCATTCAACATAACTAAAAATTTTGAAAACAAAGAAAGATTAGGAATTTTATTTATTTTACCAGCAGCATACATTGGAAGCCCACGATATATACAACAGCATAATCAAGATGCAATGGCAAGCATGCGTAATACAAAAAGACCAAATTCATTTATTACTATAACTTGTAATCCTAAATGGAAAGAAATTAAATAAGTTTTAAAAAATTTCCCCCCGAGAAACAACACCAAATGATATACCTAATATAACTGTAAGGTTATTTTATACTGAATTTAAATTAATATTAAATGACATAGTTAAAAATAAATTATTTGGTACAGTTTTGGCTTATGTTAATCGAATTTCAAAAGAGAGGACTTCCTCATGCTCAACTTATAATAACACTACATCCGGAAAATAAATTATTAAATCCAATAGAAATAGATAAACACATTAGCGCAGAAATACCAAAAAATGATGATGTATTAAAAAAAATTAGTAATAAAACATACGTTGCATGGTTCACATACTAAAAAATCTCCTTGCTACATAGAAAACAAAATCACATGTAAAAAGTCTTTTCCAAAAATTTTTCAAAATTATACTATAATAAAAGAAAATGGATATCCTGAATATAAACGATCAAATAATATTTCTGATAATAATACTCATAACTGAAAATATACTAAAAAATTAATTTATGTAGATAATTCGATGGTTGTTCCGTACAATTCTTATTTACTAAAAAAATATAGGTGTCATATTAATGTTGAATATTGTGCATCTATTCAAAGTATTAAATGTATTTTTGATTATATACATAAAGGTAGTGATAGAGCTTGTCGTAAAATTAAAAGAGATAATACTGATATTAATCAAAATTTAAAAATTTATGACGAAATTACTGAGTATATTGATGGAAGATATTTAAGTCCTATGGAAGCAGTTTAAAGATTAGAAGAATTTCCAATATGCGGAAGAGGCCATAGTGTAATTCTTTTAGATGTCCATACTGAAAATAATCAAAATATTGTATTTAAAAAAAATTTTGAACAAGGAGCTCTTAGAAAATGAAAAACTACATTAATAGCATGGTTCAAATTAAATCAAATAGATAAATCAGTGAATAACATAAAATATTGTAATATACCAAAATATTATACTTTTAATTTAAAAAATAATAAATGGGTTAAACGTGTTAGGAACAAAAATAATTATACTATCGGACGTTTAAATGTTGTTTCACCAAAACACAGTGAACGATTTTTTTTAAAATTAATATTGAATCGAGAAACTGGAGCTGATTCTTTTGAAGATTCACGAACTTATGATAATATAATATATTCTACTCCCAAAGAAACAGCTCTAACAATGGGTTTAATTGAAGATGATTCACAAATTTATAATATTTTTGAAGAAGCTTGTAATGTTATGTTTCCTTCTCAATTAAGAAAATTTTTCGCATGATTTCTTTTATCAGAAAATATTCAGGGTAATATTCCCTGGTAGAATCTGATTCCATTTCCAAGCTATTTCTTCGTCATTTAAACTGCGCATATGCTAGAAACAAGCTTGTTTTAATTCCCAGTTCTTAGCTATCGATGTAACGCTTTTTTTCCCACTTTACCGGCATTTACTGGATTGCAAATTCTTAGATAATTAAAAGGTATTAATTCACCATTAAACTTGGCTAGAAATAAAATAAGTTTGAGACAATATTAAAATAACCTGCGAAATAATATTAATCTCTTGTACTCTATTATAACCTTTAAATACGGTCAAGAGACAAGTAACAACAAAAAAGACACAAAGAGACATGCATATACGATATTTTTGAAACAAGCACAATTGATACCGAATTGCGTTTGTGCAGGAAGTTTTTCGGTATATCACGCGCTTACCGTACGAAGACAAGCAGTACACATTATGTATAATTTCCGTGTTTATGAAGCAAAGATATCACTTTTCATAGTGCGGTGCGTATTATATTTGTTGAGAAAAAACTATCTCCGTATGTTTGAAGCAGTTGTAAAGTGAATATTTAATTAAATAGTTTTAGAAACAATGTTTGCATGTCATCTTTAGATATTTTAACGATACTTATGAACTTATTTAGCACTCGTTTTATTTAATTCTAATACTACGTAATACTTAATTATTACTTTTTAAAATTTGTTTAAATAAAAAAAAACATTCATAAAACTTATTTTTAATATGTCAAAGTGCAAATTTTCGACTCAAATGAACAAATTATCACTTTTAATAGGTTAGGAATATACGTTAATCACGATCTTTTGACATCCCGACAGAGTAATCGTCACAATATTTTTTTGACATAAGAATTGATTAATTCTTTGATAGTTTTCATATATTTAAAATATAAACATTTTTGCCCATTTTTAATTCTTATTTCCTAGTTTCGAGTCATGTTTTAAATTCTACCAGGGATTATTTGAAATAAATTCAAAAATTATTTTATTGAAGATTTTAAAGATGATAAAGAAAATAGAGCCTTACATTTCATAAATGATATTTTATTATTAGAAGAAATGTCATGTAAAGATTTTGGACTCCCATTACCAATAAAAATTTATAATCATGAAAATAATGATGAAATTCATCTAAATCAAATAAATAATAGTGAAAAAGTATTTGATACTATGTTCATCAAATTGAGCAATGATCAAAAAATTATATTTGAAAGTATAATAAAAAATATGAACATAAATAAAATTCATTTTATCAATGGTCCAGGTGGATCAGGTTAAACTTTTTTATACATCACAATAATATATTATTTCATATAAATTGGTAAAAAAATTTCATCTATGGCTTGGACAGGAATAGCATCCATATTATTGCCAAGAGGTATGACAAGTCAGAAAACTTTTAAATTATCTTTGGATTTAAATAACGTAGAAACAATATTTTTTAAGTCAGATGTGAATAAAAAAAATTACATGAAGTTGATTTAATAATTTGGGATGAAGCATCAATGATTCCTAAAAAGGCTTTGAAAATTGTAGATAAAACTTTACAAGATATATGTAATAACAAAAAACCTTTTGGTGATAAATTAATAATTTTAGGTGGTGATTTTAGACAAATTTTACCAGTTATAAAAAATAGTTATAGAAATATGATAATGGAAGAAACAATAAAATTCTCGTATCTTTGGCCATTATTTAGTATTTGGAAACTAAATAAAAATATACGTTCTAAAGAAGAAAAATTTTCATCGTTTTTATTACAAATTGGAAAAGGAAAAATTAATCCTTTTGTTATACCTGATTCTTGGAAAACTAATGATGTCTTTACGATAATTTATAAAAATATAGATTACAAAAATATCATGAATAATGTAATATTAACCAGTCATAATGAAGATAATAAAATATTAAATAATAAAATATTAAAATTATTGAAAGGAGATTTAATAACATATCATAGTATAGATTATGCAACACATAAGGGAGTAGATCAAGCAGATAATAATATTTTTTTAAATTATCCAATTGAAATATCAAACAATATTAGAGAAGGTCCACCTCCATATGAATTAAATTTTTGAATAAATGCCATTATTATTTTAATACGAAATTTAAGTATTTCTGATAGTTTATGTAACGAAACCAGATTAAAAATTATAAAATTGTATACATATAATATCGGAGCCGAAATTATTATGGGTGATAAAATCGGAAATAAAGTTTTCATACCTAAAATAACTCTGCATTCAGGAGAAACATAATCATTGCCTTTTATATTACATAGGAAACAATTTCCTATTGTATTAGCTTTTTCTATCACAATTAATAAATCTCAAGGACAAAGTTTTGAAAAAGTTGACTTATTCATTCGAAGAAATTTTGTTGCCTCACGGACAATTATATGTAGCATTATCACGATGTAAAATTTCAAAAAATACATGTATTCAAAATGAATGTGAAAATAAAGATGTCATTAATAACATCGTTTGACAAGAAATATTTAAGTAAATTATATCATTTCTGTATTTCACTAAACAGAAAAAAAATATCATCTTTAGGAACATTATAAGTCCTCAGTAATATGACAAGAAAAAAATGTAGTCTTTGGAAACTTCAAATGTCCTCAATAATATGAGACTGAATCAATTGAATCATATAACTCGCATTTTGATTTCTTATAATACGTATGATTGAATTGTAAAATTTTAAGTATAGTTGAAGTTAGTGAACTTAGAGATGGGAGACTCCGATTATTGAATTTTCTCACGTCAACCGTTGCGTTGCATAAGTTCAAAAATAATAGAATTTACTTTACTACCATTTTGGGATAAAAACATTCCCAGCTGCGAGATCCATTTGTTCAATGTTCTTTGAACTTACAAAATTTATAATATCGAAATTACCAAAAACCATTTTTTTTCCATGTAAGCAACAACCAATGACCACTACTTATAGTTTATCTTGAATACTTTATATAATTCGTATCAATATATAAAGTTTAAACAAAAACCATATTTTCTTCCGTATAAGCAACAACCAAAGATGATTAAATTTGAAGCAAAAGATATAATGCATTAAATTAAAAATTATTAGTCAAATACACCTAATATAGTAATAAAAAAAAAAATTTGAATATGTTTTTTCCATTTTAAAGTTAATTGAAAGTAAATAAAATTCATATATATTTATATTATTATTATAATTAAAATAAAAAAATTTATATATATATTGTATAGATTCATAATCAACAAATTCAACATGTTAATGTGGGATGCTGATCAAAATCAATATGTAGAAGTTCAAAACGATTCACATTACATGTATTTATTGCGATTATTGAGAGATGTTCAAAATTAAATAAATAAAGCAGATGCAGAAGAAGAAAATTTTCAGGAAAGTGTAAATAGTTATCAAAATGATGAAAAATTTAAAAAAATAATGAACTAATAGAAAATTTTAATTTTGTAAATTATAGTAATCATTTTACCACTTGGGACAATGTATATAAATAAAAGCGCGCCCTTGCTATTTACTTCACGGGTGGTGTAGAAAGAATAGAAATTTCAAACTAAAATTTATTTATTGAAAATTATATTTCTTAAATATGAACGTTTTTTTTATAATAATTTATTGGTAATTTTAAAGTTGAAGTAATATAATATTTACTAATGAAACTATATTAATATTAATGAATTATCATCTTATTTTTAGTCGACAAAATCAGAGACGTAGTGTAAGATGAAGTCAGAGAAACGGTATGAGGCGTATCATAATGAGAGACGTACTATGAGGCGAAACATGAGGCAGAGTAAGAGGCATAGTAAGAGGCGAGGTAAGAGGAATACAGAATAACTTCCTCATTGTGAGGCGGAGTATAAGGCGTTGTAAGAGGAAACAATAAGGAGACATTGAGGCGACTCAGATGCGTTTGCAATAATTTTTACTATTTTTTTTTTTTTTTAAATAAAAAATACCTTTTTAAAACTCGAGGCATTCCAGAAGCATTTTGAGGCATTTCTGAGGCGTATTCGAGGTATTGTATAAGGCGATGTAAGAGGCGATCTAGGAGGCGACAAAAGCCGAGGCAATGTAAGAGAAGGAGGGAGGGTGAGGAGGAAGAAGGAGGAGTTCGCAAGAGAATGCGGGAGGATGGGGGAGGCATCCAGTGAGGCTGAAAAAACAAACGATAATTTACGTTAAAAAAATAAGAGATGGTGAGGAGGAAAGAGAATGAGGGTGGATGGGGGAGGAAGGCAGAGGATGGGGGAGGCAGCAAGGATGCTTAATATTAAGGCTTACATCTATATAATATAGAGAGATATATATACTCTCACACACTTGCACCTACATATACGCACATTCACATTATTACTTTATTATATTACTTATATATCATTTTATATTATATTACTACCATTATATTAATGTGAAGAATGAAGGCTTTTCTTTTCCCGGGAATATTGTTTACATAATTGTCACATATATATATATATATATATATATATATATATATACATACATACATATATATATATATATATATATATATATATATATATATATATATATACACACTCACACACTTGCACCTTCACCTATGCTCACATACACATACAAATACGCACATTCACATGCACACATACACATACAAATACGCACATTCACATGCACACATACACATACAAATACGCACATTCACATGCACACATACACATACAAATACGCACATTCACATGCACACATACACATACAAATACGCACATTCACATGCATACATACATGCATACATACACACATACACTTACACACATACATATACATGCATACACACACACACACACGCACACATATATATATTCCCATGTACATTTTCACATAAAGACATATACTCATACACATAAACACATACACACATACACATACACATATACGCATATGCACATACACATACAGAACATTTGCCTCTCCATCTCCATCTTTTTGTCTCCGTCTCGCCGTCTCTCCATCTCTGTCACTCCGTCTCTCTGTCTCTGTTTCTTTCTCTCCGTTTTCCCGTCTCCATTTCTTCATCTCCGTCTCTTCGCCTCCATCTCTTCGTCTTCCAATCTCCGTCCCTATGTCTATGTCTCTCTGTCTCTGCCTCTCCATCTCTGTCTTTCCTAGGAACCCTCTAGAAAGGGACTGGAAACCTCGTTCTGCGTTTTCTATTGACTGTTACAAACAAGAGATCTAAACCGGAACTACATAAGAAAGTAATATGTTAGAAAGAGACAGTAAATATTCCCCACAAAGACGACCCGTGATGTTTTCTATTAGCATCTTATCTGTTCCTTTCCGGTTTAGATCAGTATGGCGACAACATTTTCTTGTCCCTTCCTAGGAGGTCCCTAGTCTTTCCGTCTCCGTCCCTCCATCTATATCTCTCCATGTCTCTTTGTCTCCGTTCCTACGATTCCTTTTTTTAGTCTTTGTTTCTCTGTCTCTGTCTCTTCGTTTTCGTCTCCCCGTCCCTCTGTCTATATCTCTTCGTCTCCATTTCTTCGTTTTCGCCTTTCCGTGTATGTCTCTCTGTCTCTCCGTCTCTACTTCTCCGTTCCTATGTCTCCGTTTTTTCATCTCCGCCCCTCTGTCTGAAACACATGATCAAAAAGAATAAATTCCTATCATATTTTTTCATTAATTTAAATAAAATTAAGTAAAAAAAATTTTTCATTTATCATGATGATATGATTTGTATTTAAACAATTTTTATGCTTATTGGAACTTTAATTAAGCCTTTTTTTTAAATATATAAAAACAGAACTGCAATATAAAAGTTTATAAATTGAGGCAATATTTTTGACTATAAAATTTGCTAATTTATACATTTTAATATAATATATGAAATTTTAACCAAGCGACGTTAGGAGCGAGGTAAATTAAGCTCATATGGATTGAAATCTTAAAGAAATTTCAGCGAAGAAAAGATTTTGGTCATATGTTTTATCATCAATTAATTCTATAAATTTTAAATCTTATGAAAAATAGGTTTTAGAAGAAATGTTTATATAAGAACAAAAAAATTAACAAAACAAAATGAACTAACTCACAAAAAAACTTAACGAAATGTCAGAGCTGCAGCAATCGAGTTTTGCTTTTTTATTTAAATAAATTAAACAAATATAATGACTTGTCCGCACTAAAGCTATATTAATGCAATAATTTTTGTTAAAATAAAAAATCATTTGGACTTGTTATTTTTTTATAAGCCTGGATTGGAAATTAGATATCAAACTTGACGAACCTAACCTTAAAATACGATACATTGAAAGTTTTTATCATAACTTTGTATGTATAATATTTTGGTGGATTTCTTGAGTTGTCCGCACTAGAGTTTAATCTTACAAATTTTTTCTTTGTAGCAAAAGAACTTGATTCAACGCATCGTTTATTCATAAGCTAGAATTGGAAATATTATTAGAAGGCGGGCAGCTTCGTCATGCTCTTAAGTTTAAAACTTCAATCATGTTCAATCATGTTCAATGAATCATGTTCAATGATGAACATTGAACTTTGTTTTTATGATGTCTATGTTTTTTGTAGGTTTATGTATTTAATAAGTGATAATTTATTAAAATTTTAAGAATAATTATCAATCAGAATTTTTAATTATCTATATAAATACCATTTAAAATTTTTATTTTAGGATATTTCATAGTTCTTCAGAAGTATTTGAAATTCTTATATTAAATAATTTTAATTCAGAAGTACGCATAAATTTATTATTTCTATAGAATGAATTTAACCGAAGAAAAAAAATTAATTATAATAGGTGAAGATGGATATGCTGGGCAATCGAGTATGTTAAATGATAAACATATTAGAAAATTTAATCAAATTTTGAATAATCATACAAATTTTTCAACGCAATCAACAAAATTTTTACAAAGACCCGAAAATATTGATCCAGTTCCATTAAATCAAGATTACATACAAATACTTTTCTCCGGAAATCGGCATTTTGGTCACTGGATTTATACCTTTTATTAACAAAATGAAATTCCTGTTTATGATAGTTTAAATAATAATGGATTAAATGATGAACAGAAAATTCACATTAATAAACTATTTCCAATTCGTGAAAACTTACAAATATATTTTGAAAAAGTTCAATTTCAGATTAATCCTTTTGATTGTGAAATTTTTTCAATAGCGTTTGCAACAGCAATTGTTAATAAATTCTGTTCTTGTGGAATAGAATTTGACATCGAAAAAATGTGTGGACATTTGCTAACTATGTATGAAATAAATTCAATTGTCATGTTTCCATTAGTAAAGAACAATTATACTAATATCAATTATAAAGCGATATCCGAAAATCAGCAAATTGTAGATCACAAGGAATTGTCAACGGTGAAATTAGATTTTCAAAATATAAATTTTGAATATTTTAAAGAAAAAAAGTTACAAGAATTGGCACTACAACAATTACATTTATTAGATGACATAAAATGTTAAGAGGCAACAAATTATAAACCAAAAGCTTATCTATAGAAAATTTAACAAAACAGTGATAAAAGAAAATATAAACAAACTAAAGTTAAAATTTCAAAAAATAATTGTGAAAAAATTCAATACAATAATATTGAAGAATCTGAAAATGATATTGAACAATTCTGACATTTGAAAATAAATTCAATGATAAAAAATGATTAAAATTAACAAAAGTTTCGATTGAGAAATTGAAAAATTCAAATACAACGCAAGATTAAAATCAAATTAATTCTCAAAACATTAATGTAATTACGAAACTTGACAATAATTTCAAGAGGGATGAAGAGTTTAAAAAAATTATAAAAGTTGCAATTAAAAAATTAAGAATTATTAATATATTGCAACAAAAAAGTCAAATTTCCAACTAAAATGAATGTATAAAAAACAATTAAGAATCCTCCAACAAGAATAAGAATTTAACATATCAACAAAATCACAACTATGATAGACGCATTCATGACAAATCGTATTATAAATATAATAAAGATAAAGTTTTAGAAAATAGGAAACAATATTAATTGAAAAACAAACAAAAAATATTGAAACGTTTGAATGAATCTTATCATTTTAAAAAAAAGATGATAATTTAATTACTTCAGTAAAAAATAAAAATTGTTATGAAAAAAACGAAGATAAATTCAAAACAAAAAAAATCAGAATGATATAAATTATTACTAAATAGCTAAAGATACATTGACCAATAATAATAAAAATTATATCATGGAAAATAATATTGGTGATTTGAATTTTATTTGTGATTTTTGTGGTGCTAAACATTTTGCATTAAAAATGTCAAGCAATAAGAAATTCATATCATGTTGTAAACAAGGAAATATAACATGAGAAGAAGACCCAGAATATCCTGAAGAGATTGAGAAATCACGGAAAATTCTATAAGTAATAATTTTAAAAAATGCATAAGATCATATAATAACTCCTTAGCATTTGCTAGTTTTGGTGCAACATTTGATAAATTATTTAATAAAGGTCCTCAAATTATACGTATTTGTGAACAAATATACCATAATACATATGCATTACATGCAAATGAAAATGAATTAATAAAGTATGGACAATTATACATATTTGATAACGAATAAGCAAATAAATGCTGCATCAAAAACGATCTGAATTGTTCTATTGAATTATTGAATACATTAGATTCTATAATTAGAAGAAATAATCCTTATGCAGCAGCTTATAAAATGATGCACGAATCAGAAATTGAAGGAAATAATCGTTTTATTAAAAATGGAACTGTGCCTAGTGATGTTAAAATGTTTATAAGATGAAACAATAACTTTGCTAAGCATTGATATAATGAAGCTAAATGTAATAAAGTAGCAGTAGTTTTTGTAGGAAATAAATTACCTTTTGAAAGAGACGTATGTATTTATTCGAAAGTAGAAAAACCAATAAGAGTCCTGTATATAAGTAAACACGTAGATCTTATGATTACATATCCACTTACATTCATAAGTTCAAATGAAAAATTGAAGATTATATTTTATAAAGAAAAATCAAGATTCTTTAAGAACAGAACTTTATCAAGGCGTAATGGATTTCTTAAAAAATAAAAAAAAAACGAAATCAATAATAGTTTAAAAATTGGAAAAATACTCATATTACCATCAACTTTTACAGGAAGTCCGCGTTCCCAACATCAAAATTTTCTTGATTTCTTGACATTAGTACAAAGAATTGAAAAATCAGGTTTTTTCATTACTGTGACATACAATCCGAAATGAGAAGAAATCACAGATAATATAGGACAAAGTGAAGAAGTAATAGATACACCAGATATTGTTGTTGAAGTATTTTATCAAAGATTAAAAATATTAATAGAGAAAATTACTAAAAAACATATTTTGGGAAAATGCATTGCATATTCATGCGTAGTAGAATTTCAAAAGAGAGGATTACCGTAAGCACATATGCTAATATTTTTAAGTAAAGATGATAAAATTTAGAATGGTGATGACGTTAATAAATTTATAGTAGCTGAAATTCCAAATAAAAATAAGAGTCCTAGATTATATGGAATAGTTAAACAATTTATGATCCATGACCCTTGTGGAGATCAGAATAAAAACTCACCTTGTATGGATAAAGAATCAGGAAAGTGTGCGAAAAATTTTCTGAAACGATTTAATGAATCTACAATAATGACAAATAGTTATCCTATTTATCGACGAAGAAATGATAAAAATGAGATATTATACCCAAAAAACAAGTGGGCAGACAATAGATTTGTTGTTCCTTATAACCAGTATTTATTACTAAAGTTTAATTGTCATATTAATAATAAATTATGTTCAACAATAGGAGTTATAAAATACTTATTTAAATATTGTTTTAAGGGACATGATTGTGCATTTATAGAAATGAAAGCAAGTGAAATAAATACTGAAAATAATACTAATGATGAAACGGATGAAACAAATGATTTGCATATGTTTTATGATGAAATTAATCAATATGTGGACACAAGTACGTTTGCCCGCTAGAAGCTATGCATCAAATATTGGAATATAATATTAGTGAACTTTCACATATAATTTATAGATAAGCTGTTCATAATGAAATATTTTAAATATTTTAAAGAAGGATCCGAACATCAAATTGATAAGAAAAATGTAAATACAACAGAGCGTGGTTTGAACTTAATAAAAGTGACCCAGAGACACATAATTACTTTTATTCTGATATACTGCAACATTATGCTTTTAATCGAATACATAAAACATGGACAAAAAGAATAAAAACTGTGAAACCTATTCTAACCAGGATGTATTCAGTTAATCCAAAACGAAGAGAAAGATTTTTTTTAAGATAACTTCTGCTCCACGTTAAAGCTGCAAAATCTTTTGAAAGCTTAGAAACTTTTGATGGAATTACATACCCAACTGCTTTTGCTGCTTCTTTGAAGTAGTAAAAGCAAGAAATTTAGTTGAAATAGATGATGAATGGAATAAATGTTTGAAGAAGCATGTTAATCTCGATTTCCAAAAGCTCTTTGTCAGTTATTTAGTTAAATTTGTACTTTCCACAATCCAATTAATGCTCGACAATTATATAAAAAATATAAAATTTATTTTTATCATATTACCAAAAATGAATCAACAAAAAGGTAAAGAATATGCATTAAGCATAATTAATGATATTTTAACTAATAATGGATTCCAATTAAGTGACTTAAATTTACCTGCTTTAGAATACTATATTGAAAATAACGAAATTGAATATAGTACAGTATATAATATTAATAATATTCGGTAAATTATTAATAGTCTAACAAATGCTGAAACAACTATTTTTAATATAGTAATAAATTCATCAAATACAAACTGCACCGAAAAGTATATATATATATATATATATATATATATATATATATATATATATATATATAGAACGGTCCAGGTGGAAGTGGTAAAAGCTACTTATCAAATACAATCATAACTTATTTAAAAATTCATGGAATAAACTATTTAATTGTATTGTGGACAGGTATAGCGGCTAATATATCACAAGACGGTGTGACAGTACATACAGCATTTAAATTACCGTTGATCATATCTGAAGACACAATATGTAATATTAGTGCGAACAGCGAAATAGGTAAAAAAATAAAAAATGTATCAATTGTTATTTGGGATGAAATCACAATGACATCGAAATGAGCTTTTGAAGCCGTCAATCGCATGTTTAAAGATGAATGTGATAATAATTACTTGTTCGAAGGGGAAACATTTATCATATCAGGTAATTTTAGACAAACATTACCAATAGTAAACTATGAAAACAAAACACAGATAGTAGAAAATTGTGTCAAAAAACTCTATTCATGGGAACATTTTCAATCTATGTCTTCGAAAGAAAGTAAACGTTTATCAGAATCAGATGATAAATTTAGAAATTGGTCACTAAATATAGGAAATGGTAATTTTCATTCAAAATATCAAAAAGGGAAATGAAGTTATAGGAATTCTAGAATAAATATTGTCAAAGAGCAATCTGATTGATGAAATTTACGGGCATAATATAAATATTGAAAATTGTGACTATTACGAAAATATTATATTAGCACTAAAAAACGTAGATGTAACAGAAATAAATAAAAAAAATATTATTAAAAATAAATGAACCGGTAATAGAGTACTTGAGCAATGACTCTGCAAAAGATGTAAATGACGAAAGTTTAAACGCAATTTTACCAATAGAATTTCTAAATTCTTTAACACTTAACGGTTTACCTCCACATATATTACAATTAAAAAAAGAAGCTATAGTAATGCTTCTAAGAAATGTTAATTTGAATGAAGGACTTTGTAACGCAACCCGATTAACGAAAATAAAACACTTTACTATTATTGCATAAATGTTAACAGGGAGTAAAAAAGGGAGCACTATATCCTTACCACGTATGACCTTATCAGCAAATGATGAACTGCCATTCGAGATGACCAGAAAACAATTTCCTGTAATACTTGCTCATGCAATGATTATTAATACGCCGCAAGGACAATCATTTGAAAAAGTAGGAGTGTATTAACCAACACCAATTTTCAGTCATGGACAGTTATACGTGGCACTTTCAAGGACAACTAATAAAACAAAATTGAAAATATTATTAACAGAAAAATCAAGAAAAGTTGAAGATGAAATGGTCTATACTAAAAATATCGTTTGCAAAGAAATATTATAAAACCACAATACAAAAATTAAATATAATGAATAAGAAAATAAAATCAAAATTTTATCCCCTCTCATCTATATTTTTCTCTTGGTTTAAATAATTTACTTACTTACAATGCATACGCAAAAATTTTAGATTTTCGTTTTTATAATATTAAATATCTTATAAATGGTATTCTTCTTTGTTAAAATTTTAACCCTACTTTTCTATATTGTTTTCTTTGTTTAAATAATTTTCTTACTGACAATGCATATGCGAAAATTTTAGATTTTCGTCTTTATAATATTGAATATCTAATAAATGGTATTCTTCTTTGTTAAAGTTTGAACCCCAATCTTCTATATTTTTGCTTCTTTTAAATAATTTTCCTATTTGCAATGCTTACCCGAAAACTTTAGATCCTCGTTTTTATAATATTAGGCATCTAATAAATTTATTTTGTTGGTTGTAATATTATATTTCACACAGCGTGCGGGAATTTTTTTCCAGCCAGCTTTTTTTCGTGTGGAAATTTTCCGTACGGAAAATCGTGTAGGAAATCGAACTTCCCGCACGTCGTGTGGGAATAGTAGATTACGTAAACAGTATGGAAAGGCTTTATTTACGAAACGAGAAGTTTACGGCCTGAGCCGAAGGTGAGGGTCGTAACGAGTTTCGTAAAAAAGCCTTTTCATACTAGTTGGATAGTGTATTTTTCGCTATGAAAGCCAACAAAAACTAACGAATTTGCGATTTTAGGGTTAGAATGGCGAAAAAAAAAATTTCCGCACGCTGTGTAAAATATAATATTACGACCAAAATAAATTTGTTAAATGCTTAATATTATAAAAACTGGTTAAATAAATAACATTTTCTTTTCAAAATTTCTTTTTCAAAATTTTAAAAATGCTCTAAAATTAAAACTACGCGGTGAAAATCAATTTTTAAAAATTTCCCTACTTTTGGCAGTCGCAAATAATTTTCCTGCAATTTTTAGAACAAATCTATCGAGTACTTCACGTAGATTAAAAAAAAATAAAAGAAGAATCAAAATTTTTTTTTAAATCTTTAAAATTCTCTAAAATTGTAACCACACTAAGAAAATTAGTTTTCGAAAGCTTATTTTTTTCAGACAATAGCGAATTAATTGTATAAAAATTTTGGAGAAAATTTATAGTATGGTTAACGCAAAAAAGAAAATAAATGAAAAATAATTTTTTTTGAAAATTTTCAAAGTGCTCTAAAATTAAAACTGAGCTGAGAAAATTAGTTTTCCAAAGCTTGTTTTCTTCAGACAGTAGCGAATTAATTGCATACAAATTTTGGAGCAAATCTATCAAATTGTTTTCGTAAAATAAAAAAAAATTAAAAATAAAAATTTTACAAAAAATTTTAAAAATGCTCTAAAATTAAAAGTGCACTAAGAAAATTAGTTTACAAAATTTTTTATACTTTTGGCAGTCGAAATTAAGTTCCATACAAATTTTCGAACAAATTCTTCGAGTGTTTACGTAAAATACAAAAAAAATGAAAAATCGATATTTTTTTAAAATTCTTAAAATGATTCTAGAAAAAAAACTACACTAAGAAAGCCAATTCTCAATAGCTTCCGCACCGGTTCATCAAAAAATTGAATTGTATGGAAAATTTGAAGTAAATCCATCGAGTAGTTTTTAAGATTTTATTGGCTTAAAAAATGGAAACATTTTTTTTTTAATTTCAAAATGCTCTAAAATTGAAACTAAGCTAAGAAAATTAGTTTTGAAAAATTTATTTTATCCGGGCAATCACAAATAAATTCCATGCAAATTTTGAAGCAAATTCATCGTGTAGTAAACAAAAAAAAACCAAAAAACGAAAAATCGAATTTTTTTTTTTTTTTTTTAAACTTTAAAATGAAAACTACGCTAGAAGAACCAATTATCAATAGCTTCCCAGCAAGTTAGTCACAAAACTAAATTCTATGCAAAATTAGAAGCAAATCCATCGAGTAGTTCTCGAGATACAGTTTACTAACTGAATTCATACATCCACACACACACACACACACACACACACACACACACACACACACACACACACACACACACACACACACACACACACACACACACACACACACACACACACACACACACACACACACACACACACACACACACACACACACACACACACACACACACACACACACACACACACACACACACACACACACACACACACACACACACACACACACACACACACACACACACACACACACACACACACACACACACACACACACACACACACACACACACACACATACATACAGACATTTTCTGGAAACCACTTTTTTCGACTCACCGAGTTCAAATATGTACAAATTAATGAAAAAATAGAAAAAAATTTTTTTTATCGATACAATGCTTTCTCTATGAGAAAGCAAAACGAGGATCTAAAGTTTTCGGGTAAGCATTGCAGGTGAGGAAATTATTTAAACCAATCGAAAATATAGAAGATTGGGGTTAAAATTTTAATAAAGAAGAATACCATTTATCAGATGTTCAATATTATAAAAACAAAAATCTAAAATTTTTGCATATGCATTGTCAGTGAGAAATTTATTTAAACGAAGAAAACAATATAGAAGAGTGGGATTAAAATTTTAACAATGAGAATACCATTTATTAGATGTTGAACCAAAGGTGTGGGTCGTAACGAGTTTCGTAAAAAAGCCTTCCCAGACTAGTTGCGTAGTGTATTTTTAGTCATGAGAGCCAAAAAATAGCAACGAAGTTGTGAGAAGGATTAGAATGGCGAAAAAATATTTACAGACTTATTTTGTATTGTCGCTAAAAAAAGCTTACAAATTTATATTTTATTGTAGCTCAAAGAAGCTTACATATTTATTTTTCATCGTAGCTAAAAAAAAGCCTACATATTTTTCTTTTTATTTTAAGTTAAAAGATGCTTACTGATAATTTTAATTTTGTACATTAGTTACATCCACATAATCACTGATGTATGAAAAAAAATTTCTTTCATTTTTATTTCCTTTTTACTAATCTTTTATTAACTATATACAGGGTGTTCTAAAAGGATAGATCTCCCTGAATAGTTTTTCAGGATCGCAGTTCCCGAGAAAATGTTTTAGACAAAAGTTGTTAGGTTTGATCCAAGAAATCAACAAATGACCTTGGTTTTGGCTCCAAAGTTATTTTTTAATGTTATTTTGAGGTCAAATTCTTTTTTCTTAATAAAAACCCCTAATTTTAACCCCGAAAATGAAAAGATCGGGAAATTTTACGTTCAGGTACGTATTTGACCGTGAATCAAAGTCACCCTCTATAGGTCACGTAAAGGTCATTTGAAGTTTAGATAGAAAAATTTAAGCAGATCTTGTTAGAAAATAAATTACGGAACGCAGTCGTACAGTTTGGTTCAATATGGTCCAAGGAATTGACAGGTGACTTAAGCTTTAAACCCCAAAGTTATTTTTTGAGGTTATTTCAAGGTCAAATTCTTTTAAATTAAGATCGGGAAATCCTACGTCCAGATATGTATTTGATTGTGGGTCGAAATTACCCCTTAGGGGTCATATTAAGGTCATTTCAAGTTCAGATAGGAAAATCGAAGCAGATTGCGTTATAAAATAGATTACAGAACGTAATCGTATAGTTTGGCTTAATATGGTCCAAGAAATTAACAGGTGACTTTGGCTTTGACCCCAAAGTTATTTCTTCAGGTTATTTTGAGCTCTATTTTTTTTTGTAATCGAAGATAAAATATTATAACTTTAGCAGGTATATTTAAACTTCAATAGGGTATATGTAGCTGATCTCACTAGGAGAGTATCAGACCTCCGGATCACGGATTTTGCTCAGTCTTTGGGATAAGTTTTCAGATGTCAAAATATGAAAGAAAACAAAATTTTGGACCCCAACGCTCAATATTTCCCTAGTTACAGGCAATTAAAGAAGATAACTAAAAAAGCTTAGATTTTCAAACGCATATAGTAGCATTGATAGCTAGGAGCTTGAAACTTTTTTTAAATAAAAGCTGAGCTCAAATCCTTTCAGAATAGTAGTTATAGTATGCCAAAATATTATTTTATTACAGACACATGTAGTTATAGTATGTCAAAATATTATAGTATGTCAAAATATTATTTTGACATACTATAACTACATGTGTCTGTGTATTTCACAATGCAATCACCTCGCAGTTCCGTCTTTCAACTTTAAATGACCTTCATGTAACCCCTAGGGGGTAATTTCGACCCTCGATCAATTAGGTATCTGGACGTAGGATTTCCCGATCTCTTCATTTTCGGGGTCAAAATTAGGGGTTTCCGTTAATGAGCTGCCATCTGTTCAATCGAGAATCAGGTATTTTTAAAGCTGAAGGTTCAGGCAGTGCAATTTGGAGAGAACCAATCAAGAAGTGCTGTCAAGTCAGAAGGGTCATCTGAAAGGGGTGTAAATGGACGTGAATTGAAGTACACCTCAATTTGGGCTAGTAAAGTTATCATATCTTTGAAAGTGAGAAATGCGTCACTAATAACGATTTTTAAATGAAACTTTACGCTCTTGACTGCAGCTTCCCAAATTTTGCCAAAATAAGGTGCTGCTGGTGAATTGTAGCGTCATTCAGAACCATCTTTTGCCAAAAGTCGAGCAAGTTAATCGATTTGCGAAATTACTTGAAAATAAAATCCGTAGTTTCTTGTTATCTCCGACGAAATTAGTACCACAATCACTGGTAAGAGAGACACAGTGTCCACGTTTTGCGATGAAACGCCGAAATGCATTAAAAAATCTTCTGTTGAGTATCTAGAGACAGCTTCAAGATAGACAGCGCGAGTGGAAAGACATGTGAAAACAGTCATGTAACCTTTATATGATTTTGTACCTCTTCCTTTAGATAGTCGTAAGGAAATAGACCCTGCATAGTCTACTCCGGTATGAAGAAACGGTCCGAATTGTCGCACTCGTTTGAATGGTAAATCTTCCATGAGTTGAGTTGATGGTGATGTTTTAAACCTCCATTATTTTAAACATTTGAAAATGTGCGTTTTCGCCAATTGCCGGCCAAGAATAATCCAGAATCTTTGTCAAAGATAATTCATGTAAAGTTTTTTCGTGCGCATCTTTTATTAGAAGTTGAGCCAAGTGTGAAATTTGAGGCAATATCATTGGATGTTTTTCATCTGGATGTAGCAATGAGTGTCTCAGCCGTCCTCCAACGCGAAAAATATTCTGTGGATCTGAAAACAGATTAAGACTAGTAAGTATACTTTTAACAAGAACTGATTTATTGGTTTTCAAAGCCTGAATTTTCGATGAAAAATGCAATAATTGTACACTATTAATTCAATGAATAAGAGCTGGTTCCAATTGTGCAGAAGTTAATGGTGGCACAGTCATGTTTTTGAATGTCAATTTTTTCTTCTTCAACAATTTATTGAAAAAATTTAAGCACGAAGCAGTTGTTTTAAGAAGCTTGTTGAGAGTAATATATCTTGAAAGCAACTCTGGTTACTTAATTACAAGTATGAGTTGCAAGACAAGTTGTTTTTCTTTTTTCTGGACACTCACCATCCTGAGTCACTTCACTAGCTATCCAAGGCTCTGAAGATGTTGTCAGAAAGCTAGGTCCATGCAATCATTGCAACAAATAAATAAGTTTAGTCGGTGTAGCACCTCTTGAAGCAAGGTCTGCAGGATTCTCTTTTCCTGAAATGTGATGTCAGATGGCTTGAGGCACAGTAGTTTGTATTTTCGATACTCGGGTAGCAACATAAGTTTTCCAGGCTGTTGGACTTACTCGCATCCATGCGAGAGTTATTGTAGAATCTGACCATAGATGACAGTTCATAGTCTGCATAGAAAGCAGTTCTTGAACACGTTGTGTAAGCCGAGCATGGGAAAGAGCACCACAAAGTTCCAGACGAGGCATTAGAACTTGTTTGAGAGGTGCCACTTTAAACTTTGCAATGATTAATATAGATTTCACTTTATCAGTTGTACTGGTAGTACGTAGATAGAGGCATGCAGCATATGCACGTTCTGATGCATCGAAAAATCCATGCAATTTTATGTTAATGTAAGAAGAATACCCAATCTAGCGTGGTATTGGAATTTTGTGTAAATCAATCAGTTGATTTACAAGTGCTATCCACCTCTCCTGGAGATAAGAAGGCAGTAAATCATCCCATTGCAAACCAGAATGCCATAGAGACTGCATGAAAATTTTAAAACTTACAGTAATTGGTGCTATCTATCCCAGTAAATCGTACAATTGAGCAATGAAAGATAATGTACTACGTTTTGTTACTATATTTAATTTAAAGATTTTTCTATCAAGACTCAATGCCTGCCTTGCCTTCGACGAAGAGGAGAGGTTTCCACGAGCTGCGTCTATTGTGCGAAAAAATTGTTATGTCGATGACATACTCGTTGGTACTGATTTATTAGATAAAGCGTTACAACTGAAAGAAGAACTGAATTCAGATGTTCATGCAACTGCGTTGTTGGAATCTTAGTAGGCTCTTTGTGCAATAATGTGTGATGCCTTTGTTTACAAATATTGCAATTCAATGGAGACCGACATGCCTTAACTGGATCTTCTCGCAGACAGTTGTAGCAGAGACGTTTGTTTGAAACGAATTGTTATAGATCATCAAGTGGAAATAATTTAAATTTATCGCATCGACTCAGCAAATGTTCATTTTTACAAAGTAAACACGATAACTTAAGTTTTGATACATTATGTGCAGTAACTTTTGTTGAATTATTTGCAACTTTTTGAGAATTTGATGTTGTCTTCTTGTGAGCAGCAGATGTAGATAATTTTGAGGACTCAACTTTTTCTAATGCTTAAGAGGAGGTCGCGTATCTCTGTCCTTTTCTAATCAAAGAAATGATTTTTTTACTAAAACTAATAACTTTATCAAAAAATGAATAGAAAGCCGCATCTTGTATCAAAAAAAGCAATATTTTCTTTGATAAGAAAAAATTAATTTCATTGCTTCGTTCTCAAGAAAACCTTGAAAAACCAAATTGTCCACCCTAACCTTTATGATTTAAGTTTTTCAAGGTTTTCTTGAGAACGAAGCAATGAAATTAATTTTTTCTTATCAAAGAAAATATTGCTTTTTTTGATACGAGATGCGGCTTTCTCTTCATTTTTTGATAAAGTTATTAGTTTTTGTAAAAAAATCATTTCTTTGATTAGAAAAGGACAGAGATACGTGACCTCCTCTTAAGTTCGAATTTTTAGAAATTGATCTAAGTCATTCTATACGATGGGTTCTCCAATTTCGTTGAGAAGAAGCTCCCCATGGGTGAAAAATTTCGATTTTAGGTGAACATTGTTGGTGAAAAAAAATTCAGACGGCAACTTATCCGGAAACATTAATATAATCGATATCTACTCGAATCCAAATCCAAATCGTTCCTTTTCTCAACATATACCTAAAAACCCTTGAAAATGCGTTTAAATTGAAAAATATCTTTTGTGAATACTATAAAAACATTACAAGCAAATATATATTTGAAAAAATGCATGATGATAATGTCCTTATAAATTTTATACACATATATCTATATATTAAAAGTGTAAAAGTAGCTTAAAATCAAAAATATAGCTGAAAACTAAATATTGTTCATTCATATTATCGGTATATAACGGAAAGCTAAACAAATGTAAATATTTTGTAAAAAAGAGAGAAAGCGTGCAACCTTCATGCAGGAATATCGGTTTTATTATTATATTATAAGTCTTGCTGTATGTAATGTTTCAAACGTTGATTCTGCTTTACATAAAAATTCAAATCTCAATAGTATCGGCGATCTATCTAAATAATATAGTAATAAATGTAATTATTTAAATGTTAAAATGCATCCAAATGTAAAATGTGATCATTCTGAAAACAGACTTAAAATTTGTGCTCCTTGTGGAAAAAAAATATCCGTGGAAAGTAAAAATATTCAATTTTTTGCCGTTACTCCGAAACATGAAGAACAAATTAAAAAATTTATTCATAAAAATTTTAATTTGTTGGACGAGAGATTTCCTATTAGTATTTGCTCTAAATGTCGTAATACTATTTTTGAATATGATCGTAACATTACTACGAGAAAATTACCAAATATGCCCAATTATGAAGATATAGTTTTACCAAAAAGAACTAGATCCTCGGACTAGAAAATTGATTTTTCGTCCAATTGTTACATATGTTTAAAAGGTCGTCTTAAAAATAAGAAAAAATTCGATGTTTAAAAAGAAGATTTAAAGTAAAAATTATTAATTTTAATAATGGTTCATATGCTTCCCAAAATATAACTAAAGATCAAGCGCCACATACATTGACCGATAAAAAAGAAAATGACTATTTAAAATTATGAAAATTTTGCTTTAAAGAAATACGAAAAGGTATCAATCATGCATGTAAATATCGTGATTCAGGTCAAAGTAGTGAAAATATTAAAGAAATTATTAAAATGCTACCTCAAAAGCACCAGAAACAGGTCATATCATCAATATTGCGTAAACAAGTAAAAAAAAACGAAAAATTGACAAAATAAGTAATAATAATAATTTAGAATTATCTCTTATCACAAAAAGTGAAAAACTGAAGGTAATAGTTAAGCCACAAAAAACACAGTTAAATAAAGTTTTTTGTGAACCTGAAATAGTAGTCAAACTCCAAAAAGAAACTTCTTTAAGTAATGTAGGTATTAAAAAAGTTGCTCGATTTATTAGATCAAATTCTGGCACATCTTGTATAAAACCGAGTTTTGAAAAATACGTAGTTGGAAAGAGTACAACTTTAAGTGATTTTTACAATGTTAATTATCTTGAATTTGATGTAAAAGATGGATCAAATTATAAAAAATCAAATTATAAAAAGATCAGATCAGTTGTGTGGATTTGTGCAGAAGATCTCGTTTACAAAATCATAGACGAATGAAATTATGTTGGCTACCATATACTGAAAATCATGGCTACTGGTGGTCAAGGACTTTTAAAAGTATGTATGACCATACTGCCAGATAATTATACAGAAGAATTAGGCATTGATGGTTATTCCGTTGATATAAATGGTAAATTTAATCATGATAATACATATAAATTAACAAGCGTGAATCAAACAATAATGTTGTGCATTGTTCCTGAAATTATTGTTCGACACTATAAAAATGAATGATATTTCGTTTAAGTTTGTATCAGATTTGAAACTGTTATTAATTATAAATAGGCAACAGACTGCATCCTTGACATACGCATGCCCATACTGTTTTGTTACTCTACAGGAATTGAGAACCAAAACAACTTAAACAATACACAAAGCAAAGACACTGATGTTGAATTTAAAAAATTAAAAACATTTGGCAATTTAAGGAATGATTATAAAAAGTTTTGTTCATTGAGGGGAGACACAAGTAAAATACACAAAAAATGAGGTTTTTTAGTTTTAACTTTTGATCCGTAGCACCTACAATGTTATCCATGCGTAATGTTGTTCAAAATCATCTAAAGAATCTATAAAAAAATTTTCAGCTCGAAATATTAAAAACTGTGGGACTAGTTCCATTTTAACGCTTCCTTACTTATCATTGAATCGAGCAGTCGCTAAAATGGAACTAGTCCCACAGTTTTTAATATTTCGAGCTGAAAATTTTTTTATGGATTCTTTAGATGATTTTGAATAACATTACGCATGGATAATATTGTAGGTGCTACGGATCAAAAGTTAAAACTAAAAAACCTCATTTTTTTCGTGTTTTACTTGTGTCCCCTTAAGGAAAAATAAAAAACTCTTAAATCAATGTTATAGTACTATAAATGCGCCAATATTCCATGAAGCAAATGATACATGCGTCCTTGAAAAATGCATCATCCCTGAATTACATATAATACAGGGGTTTGTCAACCATATTTTTTGGGAGGGTTTAGTGCCCTTTGTTGGAAAAGAAAAGGCTTTATTATGGCCGAAAAAATTTAATTTTATTTCAAAAAATTATCAAGGGGACATTTTTGAAGGAAATGCATGCCATACCTTATTAAAAGAGGCTGGTAGATTATTTAATCCAGAAATGTAAGAAATGATTAAAAAAATTTCTCTAGAACGTTTCGTTTCGGCATTAAATTGATGGATAAGGTAGGTAACTCTTGTTTCCCAAGTAAAAAAATTATTTGAGAATGTATGAAACACTTAATAGAGTTAATAAAAACTTTCAAAGGCACTGAAATGATTAAAACTTTAAAAATTCATATTCTTTCCAAACACATTGTACAGTGTTTAGAGTTTTTAGATCATGAACTTGGTCTTGGTTTATATTCAGAACAATCAGATGCGTCTATTCGCCGTGAATTTTTGAAATTTTGGGTTTAAAGAAAAATAAATTCATTAGATGATCCAAGATGGGCTGATAACTTAAAAAATGCGGTAATTGAATTTTCTTTGAAAAATATTTGAAGAAAAAATTAAAGTATAACATGCATAATAAACATACACATGACATTTTTCGTGAAATAAAATAAAATTTGAAGCATAAATTGTTATGTTTAGTAATCGATAATAAATGTAACTTAAGTTTTTTCGCTCTAAAAAAATATTTCTTTTTGGACTATCTATTGTGTAATAAGTAATTGGCATAAAAAGATTAATAAATTAATTAACAAAAAATATAACTATTTAAATATTTTTAATTTCCCGATATATTCCCATAATACAAATGAACAATATTAAGTTTTGAGATATATTTCTGACTTTAAGCTTCTTTTACACTTCTGATGTTAATATATCCATCTAATATTTGTAAGGATATTCTCATTATGTATTTATATATATATTATAGTAATCATCGAAGATTTTTTTTCAATTCGTACTATTTTTTAAGGTTTTTTTTGTATATCTTGAGAAAAGAAACGATTTGGATTTGGATTGGACTAGATATCAATTATATTCATGCTTTCGGATAAGCTGCTATCGGAATTTTTTTTCGCCAACGATGTTAACCTAAAATCGAAATTTTTACCCGTGTCCCAATCTTGTCTTGTAGTTGGATTAAGACGTTGATTGTCATATGAACAAGTAATTTGATCATTTGATCGATTGGACGTTCGAGAACTCTGAGAGTTTCAATTACCTCATTGATACCATCTTGAAGTCTTTTCAGTGCAGAATAAGATTTTGAAGTCAGAGATTTGAGCTGAAACAATGAATCAGAGCATTGGCAAATTAAGATTTGTTGCTGTCATAATATGATGTAAGAGTCGTTCAAGCTCTCTGGTAATTGTCCGCGGTAATCGAAATATTTTTAATTAAGTTAATATCACCACCAGAAAAACTTGATTTTAAATATTGCAGTTTTTCTTCTGCAGTTAGAAACATGTCTGTATTCATCAGCGTGAGAAAATAATTCTTGAAGGAAAGCCACTTTGAATGTTTACCAGTGAAGTTGAGTAGATTGATTAGTGGCAGTTTTCTATGTGATCGAACAACTTCAGTCGGCTGATCCGACACATTTACACCATGTTTGAGCGCATCAAGTGCATCCAAAAATTTGCCCTTTTCGATTAAGAAAACTTCTTCCATTTGTTTATAATACCCTCCTGTAAAATAAGGCAGTTATTCATGTTTCTTTTCTTTTAAAAATAAAATCTCATTATGACGATTTGTTATTTTCTCCCACTTCGTTTCCAAGTTTTGAAGGTAAACTTTGGCAGCACCACTAGACTTTTGACCAGCTTTTTTTTAGGTCAATAAATGAACAATCAAGTGGTTCACATTCACTTACTTGAACAAGAACGCTATAGTGAATCAGACGGCCAGCAGGCCTAGAAAAAATTTCATCAAGTCACAAGAAGGCGAGCAGGCACGCTATCTCTTTTTAAGAACCGATATCGGGCGAAGATTGCCGATACGCGGAATGAAAAAAAAGAGTAAGCGTGTTAAGTGAGCTATATCTCTCTAAACCGAGAATGGGCATGGATTGCCGACCGGCAAGTTTAAATAGAAGGAGAGAGATAGAGCGAAAATAAGTGCCTAAGCAGTTAACTCGAAGGAATCTGATCCATTTTAGGCACTTATGGTTACTGAAAGTCACTCGTACTCAACACATACATTGAAAAGATGCTTTGAAAATTAAGCGAGCTTTGAACTCAAAAATTAGATAATTTTATTCATGCCTGAAATAATTGTTCAGTTATAAAAATTTTCAATTTTTAATAAAGACAAATTTAGAAAAAAATTGATTAAATGTCTTATTAAAATCATAAAATTTTTGCGATTAAGATAAAATAGGTGAAAAAATTGAAGCAACGAGAACACATGCAACAAAAAGATGAATATTGCACCACTGAATCAAACCTGAGGTGAAATAAACTTGTCAATGATTCACCTTGATCGAAATCTTATCATCCGGCTCGAAGGACCAGAATATGCGTGATATGGCAGATTTACAGGTGCAATATTGAATTAATTACAAGACAACACTTAACATTTATTAACTACTTAATTTATCATTATAAATTAAAGAAACTAACTATAATATGCAAACAAAAGAAAACTGAAAATTTTCAGTTGTTTCAAGTTTGTTGTGTGGACTGTATATCTGTTTGTTTGGTGTGAGTCGCGAGCATCGAGATATTTGTGTGCTTTTAGTACGCTAGGCAACGACTGACTTCTTACAAAATTTGAAAACGCGACAAAGCAAATGTAACAAGTGGGTGTACGCGCGTATTAGATGTATGTGCTGAAAATGCGTAAAGTCTAGAAAATTCTTCTTAATCTTAAACACTCTTTAAAAATTTAAATTTTGTACAAATTTTTTTTGCTCAGAAGCTTTTTAAAAAATTTGGACGTGATTAAATATTACCATAGTAACATTCATCTATTTATCATAGAAATTTTTTATATAATTTTCTATACTACGAAATATCTATTTGTGTTCAAATTTTTTTAAAAGCATCCTATCAAACAAAAACTTGAGTAAAAATTTTTAGATTTTTAAGAGATTTTTGATTTTTAATCAAAGTTTTCACATGGGTAAATTTAAAAAAGATACAAGTGATTGAACAACATTAAAAAATTTATAAAAATAAAACATTTTTCAAACAGAAAAAAATAGAAAAACGTATTAAAAAAATTAGCATTTTCTTCCGCACTTTAATTTTAATTTTTGTTTTTATTCTATGATCAAAAGAACGAGGGATATTTATGTTTAAAATATTACCTTTTACAAAAATTGTTTTCGGAAATTTTTTCGCGCTATATATATATGTATATATATATGTATATATATATATAAAAAAATACATAATGAGAATATCCTTACAAATATTAGATGGATATATTAACATCAGAAGTGTAAAAGAAGCTTAAAGTCAGAAATATATCTCAAAACTTAATATTGTTCGTTTGTATTATGGGGATATATCGGGAAATTAAAAATATTTAAATAGTTATATTTTTTGTTAATTAATTTATTAATCTTTTTATGCCAATTACTTATTACACAATAGATAGTCCAAAAAGAAATATTTTTTTAGAGCGAAAACACTTAAGTTACATTTATTATCGATTACTAAACATAACAATTTATGCTTCAAATTTTATTTTATTTCACGAAAAATGTCATGTGTATGTTTATTATGCATGTTATACTTTAATTTTTTCTTCAAATATTTTTCAAAGAAAATTCAATTACCGCATTTTTTAAGTTATCAGCCCATCTTGGATCATCTAATGTGGCATATCTTAGTGGAAAAAAAATATCTTAACAAACCAAAGCTTATTTTGAAGGTAAAGGTTTATGCTTTAAGATACATAGGGCGGTTTTTCTATATAACGCTGATTTGGACTGCTACATAACCTCAAATATGTGTCAAAATCGACTTTTTTGCTCTCATAAGTTAGAATATTTCAGAAACTTGAGGTGATAGAGCATTTTTATGTCCAGATTCGTTTTTAGCGCCTCAAAATCTACGCGAAATGACTATTCACACTCAATCCACATGAGTCACGTCGGGTAGTGTAATTTCTTCAATATAAGCTACAAGTAATCTAAAATCAAATTTAAAAATATGTTTATTTTAATTATTAATTTTTTTTCATGAATTTTCCAGAAGGGACAACTCCCAATGACATACCAGATATCACAATGAGATTATTTTATATAAAATTTAAAATGTTATTGAATGATATTACAAAAAACGAAATTTTCAGTCCTTTTATAGCTTATGTATTTTCGATTGAATTTCAAAAAAGAGGGTTACCTTGCGCGCATGTTATTATAACATTACATCATAATCATAAACTATTAACTCCAGAAAATATTGATAAATATATTTCAGCAGAAATACCTTCATCAGAAAATAAATATTTACAAAAATTAGTAATTAAACACATGTTACATGGACCACATACAGATAAATCACCTTGTTACGATAAAAATAAAACTATATGTAAAAATAATTCCCAAAATCATTGAATGAAATTACAATAGTTGAAGAAAACAAATATCCACAATACAAAAGAAGAAATAATATTTTAGATAATCATACGTATAATTTAAAAAATAATAAAAAAATTATACAAGTTAATAATTCTATGGTAGTTCCTTACAACAGTTTTTTGTTAGCAAAATATAATGCTCATATCAATATTGAACTTTGTATGTCAATACAAAGTATAAAATATATTTATGATTATATTTATAAAGGTGCAGATAAAGCTTACTGTAAAATAAAACAAGATAAGATTGAAGAAAATGATAAAGATGATGTTCATGATGAAATAACTCAATACATAGATGGAAGATATTTAAGTCCAATGGAAGCCGCATGGAGATTACAAGAATTTCCACTATGCGGTAGAAGTTATTTGATTAAATATCCATACAGAAAATCAACAAAAAATAATTTTTTATGAAATAATATACATTCAGCATTAAACAAATACGAAACAACATTGACCGGATGGTTTAAATTGAATAAAAAAGATGATTTTGCTAAAAAAAATTAAATATGTTAATATCCCACAATATTATATTTTTAATTCTAAGACTAAATCTTAGATTGAAAGATCAAAATTTATAAAAAATATAGCCATTGGAAGATCAAATGTAGTATCACCAAAAGATAGTGAATGTTTATTTTAAAATGAATATTAAACAGGGTAAAAGGTCCAACATCTTTTAAAAATCTACGAACTTACGAAAATGTAACTTATAATACTTATAAAGAAACTGCTCTTGCAATGAATTTAATAGAACACGAAAACAAATTTATTATATTTTTGAAGAAGCATGCCATGTTATAATACCAGTACAATTACGTAAATTTTTTGCATGTTTTTTATCATGTGAAAATATTCAAGCTAACATTGTTTGGGAAAAATATAAAATATTTTTCATAGAAGATTTTTAAAAAAATAAAGAAAACAAAACTTTATCCCATATTAATCAAATATTAAATTCAGAAGAAATGTCATGTGAAAATTTTGGTTTACCCGTACCAAATGAAAACTATATCGAGGAAAACAAAGGAATTAATCATGAAATTGTAATTTTTAGTAAAAAAAAATTTCATAAAATGTATAAACAATTGAATAATGATCAAAAACATATTTTTGAACAAATAATAAATAATAATCATAAAATTTTTTTCATAGATGGACCAGGAGGTTCTGAAAAAACATTTTTATATAAAACATTAATATATTATTTTATAACAATAAATAAGAAATTCTTATCAATAGCTTGGACAGGTATTGCTTCAATTATATTACCAAAAGGTTTAACCAGTCACCGAACTTTTAGATCACCGTTAGATTTAAATAACATTGAAAGTGCATTTTTAAAATTTGATTCAGATAAGAAAAAATTAAGAGAAGCAAATGTAATTATATGGGACGAAGCATCAATGATTCCTAAAAAAGCTTTAGAAATAGTTGACAAAACATTAAAAAGAGGTCACGTATCTCTGTCCTTTTCTAATCAAAGAAATGATTTTTGCACAAAAACTAATAACTTTATCAAAAAATGAAGAGAAAGCCGCATTTTGTATCAGAAAGGCAATATTTTCTTTGATAAGAAAGAATTAATTTTATTGCTTCGTTCTTAAGAAAACCTTGAAAAACCAAATTGTCCACCCTGACCTCTATGATTTAAGTTTTTCAAGGTTTTCTTGAAAACGAAGCAATAAAATTAATTCTTTCTTATCAGAGAAAATATTACTTTTTTTATTACGAGATGCGGCTTTCTCTTCATTTTTTGCTAAAGTTATTAGTTTCTGTAAAAAATTCAATTCTTTGATTAGAAAAGGACAGAGATACGTGACCTCCTCTTAAAAGATGTCTGTCATAATAATGAAATTTTTGAAAGAAAAATTATTATTTTAGGTGGAGATTTTCGTCAAATTTTACCTGTATTAAAACATGGAAATAAAAATACAATTATAGAACAAACTATAAAATATTCAACCCTATGGCCCATGTTTCATATTTTTAAATTTAAAAAAATGTAAGATCTAATGATGAAAATTTTTCATCATTTTTATTAGATATCGGAGAAGGAAAAGTTGATACATTTATGATACCAGAAAAATGGAAAACTAATAATGTTTGTAATAAAATTTATGAAAACATTAACATTAATTATTGTTTTTCGAAAAATGTTATTTTAAGTACACATAATGAAGATGTGAATAATTTAAATAATTAAATATTGAATTTAATTATTAATGAAACAATGACATATTATAGTATTGATTATGCAACATATAAGGGTGTTGATCAATTAGATGGTAATATTCATTTAAATTATCCAATATAAATGTTAGATAATATAAGAGAAAGATTACCTCCACATGAACTTAATTTAAAAATAAATGCCGTAATAATGCTGATTAGAAATTTAAGTATAAAAGATAGGTTATGCAATGGAACACGATGGAAGCTGGAGTAATTACAGGCGAAAATAAAAGAAATAAAGTTTTTATACCGCGTATTACATTAAGCACAAATGAATCATCGTCTTTACCATTTATTTTATATAGAAAACAATTCCCTATTGTATTAGCTTTTGTTATAACTATAAATAAATCACAAGGTCAAAGTTTTGAAAACGTAGGAATATTCGTAAAAAACCTTTATTTTTACATGGACAATTATATGTTGCTGTTTCAAGAAGTAAAAATCCTTCTAAAATACATATTCAAAATGAATTAGAAAATAAAAATGAATTAACCAATATAGTATGGAAAGAAGTACTAGAGAAATTACAAAAAAAATTAACTTCAATTTTTTTAATATTAAAAATATATTTATATTTCTTACATACTAATAAAACATTTGTTTTTTCAGATATAACATAATAAAACAAAAAATAAAAACATACTTTAAATTTTCTATAAAAAAAATTTAATATAAAATAATAAAAAAGAGAATAAAAACAAACTTTAAATTTTGGCCGTTGTTAAACTTACGACAGATGTTTATTTTCAGATATCTATCGTAAAAATAATTTAAAAACGTTAAATTTAATGGGAAATATCGTAAAATAAATTAAAAAACTATAAAATATACTAAATTTTATATAAATAAGATAAAAAGTATTAAATAGTTTGGACAAAAAAAAAATCTGTCGTAAACTGTCGTAAAGTTATATAAAAATTTGAAGATGGGCAATGCAATGTGACATTTGATGACGATCGAAAATTGATAGCCTAAAATTGAAAATCTATCATCGTTATTTTTGAAAATTTTAATAAAAACCAGAAGAAAAAAAAAAGACCAAAGAATAAAATTATAGCTAAAATTATTATTTTTACTAATTAAGCGGGATAATATGATAAAATAAAATAATAATATAATAAAATAATATATGACATCAAGATTGCGAATGTGGTTACAAATAAAACATAGATTATATATTGACATAGAAATTTATAGTGTAGAAAACATCTGTCGTAAGTTTAACATTTCCCTTAAATTTTCTATAAAAAAAATAATAACAAAATTATTTAAAGTACAATTTAATTAATTCTAATAATAATTAAATCATTATAAAATGGAATGGAATCCAGTTTCAAATGAATACATTGTTGTAGAAAACTTACAACATCAAGAAAAATTAGATGATTTAAATAACCAAATAAACGAATTTGAAAGATTTCAAGAGCAGTACGAAGAATATATGGAAAATTTGAATGAAAATACAGATTTATCTAGATTAAATAAAGCAATTAATAACTATATCGGTATTGAAAATAAAAAACTTCATTTTGAAAATTGGAACTACGTATCATATTATTATAAATATATGACAAATAAAATTATTCAATATAAGTTAGAAATACGTGATCCAATAATGGAATATTATATCACAACTCATAATACAATATATTATAAATATTTATTACGTATTGCTAATATAATTTTCTTTATATTATAAAATATAATATAAAACATGTTTGAATAATAAATCAATAAAAATACTAAATATATCTTTTATAATAACAAAAAAATTAATCAAATATATTAAAAAAGAAAATTAACATACGTTTTATACATCAAAAAGACTCAATTGCATTAAGATATATTTAAAAAGGAATAAATAAAATTTAATAAAATAGAAGATATATACTTTGCAATTTTATTTATGAAGTACATGGATTACTAATTAATTGAATTAATATTATTATAATTATGATAATAGCATTAAAAGTTGAAAAAAAAATCCTATTATAACTTATACATTTTTAATTGAATTTAAATATAATAAAATGTTTAAAGAATAAATAAAAAATTATTTTATGAAACAAAAAAAAATTAATAAAATTCATATCATTGTGTATCATATTATATTGATTTTTTAATTAATGAATAATATTAAAAATTATTTATTATTAAATAAATAATCGATAATTTAAAAAAAAACAAACATTTTAATACATTCTATTAATTTTGTAAAAATTATTTTAATATATCTTCTTTAATACTAGCAAGAAAGTCGAGGATATTAAAAAACAATATAGATATATATTTTATACATCCAAAAGACTTAAAAATAAAATTAAGGTATATTAAAAATGAAATTAAAATAATTTATAAATAAGGAAAAGTTATATTATTTAATTTTATCGTTTTATTTATAAAATATATTAATTAATAATATTCTGATTATCATAATGATATTGAAATTTATTGTAAAATATATGCTTTGAATAAAACTAATATTTAAAAAAAAAAGAAATATCAATTTCGAGTATATAAATTAAAGATAATGAATATTATAAAAAAAATAATAATTAATATTCAAATGTAAGAAATAATTGAAAAATTTTTAATAATAATAATATTAAAAAATATAGAATTACATCAGGTATTGAACTTTAAATTTAGAATAATCATAATAAAAAAAATTTCTGTTCTATGTTATTGTAAGACATGTTACAATAATATTAATTGAAAAATATCAAGTTATAATAATTATTCTAATAAACATACTCAAACAAAGATTTAAAAGAGATAAATATTAATTAGAAAATTGTTATATAACAATAATATAATAACAAATTGTACGAATAAGAAAATGACTTTTAAAACTTTGTTTAAATATGTAATACTGATGGTGGAGAATGAATTGTAAATAAAGTCTATGTTATAAGCAGAAAGAAATATAGACTCTCATAGTTGTGTAGGGCTACAAGCGAAGGAAACCATGGTTTTATTTTAAATAATTGTATAAAAAAAGGAATAATTATCATTAATTTTAACATGTCTTAAAATAACTTAAAATTATTATTATTGATTTTATATAATTATTCAAAATAAAACAAAAAAAAACCAACGCGCCGTAATACCATACATTTTTTATTATTTAATTTATATTATAAATTATTAATTGTAAGTTATTATTGACAGTATCTCTTCGGGTGATGTGGAAATCTGTCTGAGCAAATATATAATTAATATTAATTTTATTAATAATTTTTGTCAGTAAAAATTTCATTTCTGACTGATATTTTTATTAGTGTAAATATGCACGGGGGTTGGCGAGCAGCGCGAGCAGGGGGGTAACCCCCTAGTATATATACATATATACAGATATATATATATATATATATATATATATATATATATATATATATATGCAGATTTTTTATTATACAAAAAAATAAAATTTTGATAATTTCTCGCATTTTTGCATAATTTTTTGCAATGCTCCTATTTTTATGCAATATAGGGAGCTCGAGGAAAACGGATATTGATCGAAAATAAATTTATCTACAAGAATTAGTTTTTAGAAAAAATGTTCACTGTTCTAAAAATGGAATCGGCCTTTGTATTACTTTTTTTCTTTTTTAACTTACTGTGATGGCGCCTAGACTAATAATTTAAGATGGTAAATCCTATATATCTATATATATAGATATATGTAAATTATATTTAGCATCGAAATAGGATTCAATTTTAGTATGACTTATAATTATGCTAATGTAATTCAATTAAACATTTTCTATGTTTATTCCAAATATTTGATTGTCATATTTTTTTCCAACATAACAAACTCTTTCCCAACTTCTCATATACTAAAGTAAACAAAAATTTATCTCTTTACTGACAGTTTTCTTTATTTTTGTGAATTTAACGAATGTTCTATCAACTTGCTATTCATTTTCTTGATAGTAGTTCTCATGCTATTTTTCTTCACGATAAATCTATTGAACTGCCATATACATTTTTAATCATAATTAATATTTCTTATATTGATTCCTAGTTTTGAAAATTGTGTTACTAAATTTTTTTCTGTAAGTTCTGTTACAGAAGGTATATAAATTATTTCTGAAACGTCTCGAAAACGACCAAGGAGAAATATCTTATTAATAGTGAAAGCTGAAGCGTATACATTGGATGAAGATGAAATGGTGATTATTTCGAATCCAGACGATTCTGGTTTTTCAGATGGAGATAATTGGGATGATGAGAATTTATTGGGTGTTATTTATGATAAAGTTTGTAAAAGTTATCAAGAAGCACAAAACAAATTAGAAAAGAATCATCAATTCAATTAGCAGGATGGAGAAATACAATATTGTAGCAATTTAAAAAAAAAATTTTGTCGAATGGTTGTACTTGAAAAAAAAATAAAAAAAAACAGTAGATGGGGAAAACTTTCCGAAATATTTTCATTGATTTATTTTTAGCAATTTAATATTGATAATCGTAAAGAAAATGATTTCAACTTACAATTGGAGGATTTGAATACATTCATAGCAATTCCAATCGTAGATTTTTTCGATAAACGGAAACCTTGAAGAGATAATTAGTTTAAAAGATCATTGTTATCGTCTGAGGTGGGAAGTTCAGCTATGCCGCGAGATACTTTTAAAATAATAATATTGAAATTGAAATTTCCAAAATCTAGTAATAATGATTCTATTGATAAAAGTTGAAGAGTCCTTGCGTTACTTATTGTGTTTCGAAAATATATTTTTCGTTTAGGCATCTGGAGGACTGCTCTGTCAGTCAAATCATATACACTAACTTCACTAGAACAATTTGTTTGAGGGGAATCTATACGTTTGTGGTTGAAATTTTGGGAGTTTTGTACGGCTGGTGAATATTCAATCAAATTGTATCCTCATTGTGGAAAGAATTCGTCAATTGGTGTCAACTGAGATGATATGCATTGATTACTTGCGTAGTCGTAAATTTATTAAAACTATTTTTTGGAAAGACAGCTGATATTTTGATAACTATTTTACCAATTCGGATTGAATGGTATATTTACATAAACTGAGGTTGGAATACACGGAAACAATAAGAGACAATCAAGTTACTATAAAAAACATTATTAGTGAAAAATCACCTCGGGGAAGTTACATAGTAAAAAGTGATTGAAAGAGTGGGAGAAATTATATCACTGTAATAGATTCGAAACCAGTATCGATCGTCTCTACAGCTGCAGGTGTGACTACAATGCTAGATTCGAGAAGGCGTAGTTCAGAGGTAAAAGACAGAATTAATGTATTATTTTTGCTAGCATTTCATCTTTATAATCAATACATAGACGGAGTTGATTTACACTATGAACATTGTAACAATATGATATTAAGTATCTGCTCAAAAAAGTGGGTATCGGTAGAATACTACCAATAATCTCAATAATGATTGAGACTCATCTAAGAAGCTATAGTTAAGAGGACGCTGGATCTCTCCATCCTTTTCTAATTGAAAAATGTAGGTGTTTGGAAAAACTAGTTATTATTGATAGAAATTAAGGGTTATCCGCAACTTGTATAGTAAAAAGCAATATTTTCTCTGGTAAGGGAACGCTCACGAACCACGTGGCCTGATTTTTAGTGCAGTTTAACCCCCCACCCCCCCATGAAACTCATCGTAGCATTTTCCCGTAACCCCCCACCCCCCCCCCCCTTTAGGCACGTGGTTTATAATATTTAAATTTTTCTGCTATCCAACTTAATAAAAGTTATATTAATATTATTAATATTATATATGATACATATAAATTTTAAATGATTTTTCGTATATTATAAATTTCCAAACCCATCTACAATGGTGAAAATGGTGAAACTAGCCAGTTATGTGAGTTATTAATTCTGCCGTCCAAAGCATAAACATTGTTAATTACGTTAGAATAAAATTTGAGAAAATTTTTAAAAAATTATGATTCTCTAAATTTAATACAAAAAAATTTCTTTGTTTTTCTGTAAAGCAGTCTATAAGGGTTATGAACGATGCCGAATATTATTTAAAAAAAAGAAGCCATGCATTATAATAACAATTATTAGTTTATGTAGTTAAGTTTTTTTTGTCAAGTGAAAATACTTGTCAAAAAGACCGTAACTACACTCAAGGTTTTTAACCATAGTTTGTATTATAAGACTCTTCTTGATGCTTTTGCCATAAAAAAGACTGTAAGTGCAGTTATGGTTGTTCTCCCTGACGAAGTGATAAAATATCTTAGATCGCTTACCATTTTCATTTTAGTTAAAGTTTTTTTTTGCAAATTTCAGTATTTTTCTTCATTTTATCGAACTTTAAAGTCTTGTTATTAAAAAACTACTCTTTCGAATAAAAAAAGGAAAACGCAGAAAAATGCAGAATTTTTTTTACTTTTGAATGATGTAAAAAAGTAATTTTTTTTCAAAAATGTCAGTTGAAAACAGGTCGCATATTTCTGTTCTTTTCTAATCAAATTATTGATTTTTTATAAAAACTAATAACTGTACCAAACAATCAGGAGAAAGCCGGACTTCGTATCACATTTTCTTTGATGAGGAAGAATTGATTTCATGATTTCGTTTTCAAGAAAACCTTGAAAAACTTAAAACATAGAGACTGAGGTAAACAATTTGGTTTTTCAAGGTTTTCTTGAAAACGAAGCGATAAAATTAATTCTTTTCCATCAAAGAAATTATTGCATTTCGTGATACGAGATGCGGCTTTTTCTTTATTTTTTGATAAAAGTATTGGTCTTACACAAAAATTTAATCCTTTTGTTATAAAAGCACAGAGATATGTGACCTCTTCTTAACAAGTTTTATGCTTTGGACGTTAGAATTAAAATAGAAGAATCATCTCTTTTCTGATCTTCAGGTATATCGATAGAATTAAATTAAACATCTTCAAACTATTCTATTTCAGGTTCTAAATAATTTACTTCGATTAATATTTCACTTCCTGTCTTAGTAAGAACCTTTTTTGCATGTTGCTTTTTAATACTAATTTTTTCATGTATTTTTGTTGTATGCAAACTCAAAACACTGCAACGTGTTCCAAGCAAGAACGCGAAAAGTATTGCTTTTTAGTCTGCTATCATAATGAGCAAGACGATTTTCAGAGAGTGCAACAGAGATAGGAATAAAGAAAAATAATAAACCTTAGCATTTTCGAACGTTATTTAAAATTTCTAATATGATGATTCAAATATAGATTTACAATTTGAATACGCTGAGCATTATAAAAATCACGTGCCTTTCAGCATCACCCCTGCCCCCCTCACGTAGTCTTTATGTAGCATTTCATGATGCCCCTCTCCATCCCCCCCAAACGGGCCACGCGGTTTGTGAACGTTCCCTAAGAGCAAATTAATTTTGTTGCTTTGTTTTCAAGAGAAGTTTGACATACTTAAACATCATATTCTTTAGTCTGAGCTTATGATTTTGTAAATATGTCAAACTTTTCTTGAAAACAAAGCAACAAAATTAATTTGCTCTCATCAGAGAAAATATTGCTTTTTACTATACAAGTTGCGGACAACTCTTAATTTCTACCAATAATCACTAGTTTTTCCAAAAATCTACATTTTTTAATTAGAAAAGGATAGAGAGATCCAGTGTCCTCTTAATTCGATTGTGATTTTCAATTCATGTTGGGATGATAAAAGTATAGTAGGTGCAAAAGAATTCGTGATGTCTTGTGAATGTCCCGACAAAATAAGACTAAACATTGCTTTAAATGTCCAGTGATGACATACCTTCTTTGTGAAGGATGTGATTTACATTATAGTATAAAATACACGAAAAAGGAACATTCATGAATTGAGTAACAATAAGAGACATCCTGAACAAAGGGAAACAAGGGGACTTAATAAAATCAAGCACCAGAAAGAGACAGAATTCCACCACATCCAGGTCGTTGTCTCTGGGTCATGTTAAGAATCGGATAATATCAAAACAGAAAATGTAAAAATTCGATTCGTATTCTCGAATTTTGACAAATCGATGACGGATTCATAGTCAGCGATATATAAACCATATTATACCCATTTATGTCCAATTCCAAGAATTAGTTCAAATTTTGGTCAGGTATATTGAATCTACCATTTTGAAATTTTAAAAATCTAAGGCTAAATTTGTAATCAGCAACCTCGAAAACCTCAGTACACCGATTTTTATCTAATCTTGAGGCTTTCTTTAGATTTTGTCTGCCGTATTGAATTCTCCACATTGAATTTTGAAAGTCTGAGAATAAATTTGTAAACAACAGCCTTGAAAACTCAGTATACTGATTTTCATCTAACTTCAAGACTTCTTTTAGTTTTTTGTCCATCATATTGAATCCGCCGTATTAAATTTTGAAAATGTGAAGATAAATTCGTAATCAGCGACATCAAAAGCCCTTGCTTTCGCCTCTTTAAAAATATTGGACGGATAGAATTATATGTATTATCAAGTTTCTCTACATTTTCGTCATCCCAGATCGTTTAGGTTGATATATGGTAAATAAAAAGAGGTTAAATCTATGAATTAAGAAAAAAATTCTACTGGAAAATTGAGATATTTTTTGCACCCCTGGTTGATGTTTTAAATAATTGCAAGTGCATTTTTAAACAAGAAAAAATCGCAAAGCTAGAAAACTACGAATTTTTTGTTTATTCTTTTATATTAGGTCATATCGATACTTGAGCGACATTTAAATACAATTTTAATCTCGCCAATCAAAACATTAATCTCGAAAATAGTAGGTACTATAATTATGCCATGAATTTTTAATGATTTTCATGTCTTTCAAACCTTTTCAAACGACAGGTAGAATTCTATGTTTCCCGGTGTGGATGGGTTAAGTGAAATTTGTAGAAAACTTATTTTACACTTCCTCATATAACTCCAAATTAAAGTCAAATTTTGCTTTGAATTACCAGAATAATATTTTTTCACAAGGAATTGCTCGTAAAAAAATAATTAAAAAAGCCTTCGAAAGAAAATATTTCGAATGATATCTGGCCTTTAAAAGTCTAGATTTCTGAGCTTTTGAAAATTTAGATTTAATATCGTGTAATACATTTTTAAGACATTCAAATTTTTAACTTTATTGATGTGATTTGTATTACTTTAATATAATACTAACCTCTAAAATCAAACTTTGAGAATCATTAGAATTTAACTATATACTTGAACGCATCTTAAATATTTTCTTAATTTATCATATTAAGAGGCAGTCGGGACTATTTGCCGCATGGGGATGCTGCGGTCTGGTGAGAGAAAAATGTAAAATAATTTTTACACAGCGATTTACAATTTACTGAAACAATAATATATCTCTAATTTTGTCGATAACTCTAGCCATATATATGTAGAATAATTATTGATGCTAATCTTGTTTAAAAAGTCTAAAATATTGTTGCAAAGCGAAAAATGCAGCGCGAGATAGAGTTGGCATGAACATATGTATTCATCATTCTTTAGTATTACTTTCTCTGTCACACTAAAGAAAAATACACATGTACACATCTGCTCTATCACGCGCAGCATTTTTCGCTTTACAAAAATATTTTAGACTTTTCAAACAAGATTAGCATCGATGATTTTTCTACATATATATGCCAAGAATTATTGACAATGTTAGAAGTATATTATTGTCTTAATAAATTGTAAATCTGTGTATAAAAAATATTTTATATTCTTCTCTAGGGACCCTCTAGGAAGGGATAAGAAAATGTTGCCGCCATACTGATCTAAACCAGAAAGGAACGGATAAAGTGCATATAGAAAACATCACGGATCGTCTTCGTGGGGAATATTTACTGTCTCTTTCTAACATATTACTTTCTTATGTAGTTTCCGGTTTAGATCTCTTGTTTGTAACAGCCAATAGAAAACGCAGAACGAGGTTTCCAGTCCCTTTATAAAGGGTCCCTATTCTTCTCTCACCTGCAGCGCCCCCATATGGGCAAATAGTCCCGACTGCCTCTTAAGAAAAGATAAAATAAGATAAGATTCCTTCCTCACTCATATATAAATACTAGTATCAATAATAAAAGTAGAATAGAATATCTTGAAAATTGTGATTGTCATTAAAAAAATGTTCTTAAGAGCAGGTCGTATATCTCTATCCTTTTCTGACCAAAAAATTCATTTTTCTGCAAAATTTAATAATTGTAGCAAAAAATAAGAAGAAAGTCTCATCTCGTATAGTAAAAAGCAATATTTTCTTTTATGAGGAAAAATTATTTTTATCCTTTCGTTTTTAAGAAAATTGAAAAACTGAATTGTCCACCTTAACCTATATTTTTTAAGTTCTTCAAGGTTTTCTTTAAAACAAATCGATACAAATAATTTTTCCTTATGCAAAAAATATTGCTTTTTATGATACAAGATGTGGCTATTTCCTTATTTTTTGCTACAATTATTAATTTTTGTAAAAAAATCAATTCTTTGATTAAAAAAGGACAGATTTACTTGACCTCCTCTTAAGCTCTATTTTTAGACACTTTGATTAAATAATTATGTAAGTGATAAGGTCGTTAATAAGTAACTCTTTCAGTTTTTGAAAATTTTAGGCTTTCATGTCTTTAATTTTATCTTTTTGATCATATAATTTTTACATTGCAGATATTACAGTTGGCTATTTTTAATTTTCTTAATAATTAAAAAATTCTTTTAATGTAAAATATATTTTGTTATAGTTGTCTTGCTGCTCTTGGTCTAGTGGAAAATAGTGCAACAAATGTAGTTGCAGCAATGCTTGTCTCGCCATTAATGGTAAGAAAAATTTTGTAAATCTCACTTGTTCTGAAATATGCAGTTAATCGTTCAGTGTACATTTTATCTGATTAATATAGAAACGTATTTTTTAAAAGCAATATACAGTGATGTCTCAAAAATGACTGACAATAGGATATCACATTTTAGTAGTCATAAAAATTTTAAAAACAACTTACATATCACATTCTTGATTTTAATTTCCCCATGGAATTGGTCAAGTTCTCTTTTAATTTTATTTATTAACTAAATAAGCTTTGTAGAAGATAATAATTTATGAATGAAATAATCATTATATTCTCTGGAGTGTAAAGAAGCTTAAAAAAATATTAAGCGGTGTACACTGTGTTTCAAACATGTAATATTATTTTTTTTTATTTTTTATTGACCAGCAGTATGCAACAGTGAATTAATCACTACAGCAACTGAAGCTTATAGAAGTATTCGCAAATACCAGTACATAAGACTGGTTGAAGATTAAAGTAACTAAACCTAATTAAATCTAATACAACCTTGACATAATTTAAAATTATTAAAGTGCAGAAAACAAAAAAGTAAACGTAACTCATATAGATTAAGAAACATTGTTTCATATCTATTTTTTCAATAATTTTTAACCGACTTCAAAAAGGAGGAGGTTCTCAATTCGACTGAATTTTTTTTTTTTTTTTTTTTTTATGTCTGTTACGTCATAACTCCGTCATTTCTTAACCGATTCGAAAAAACTTTTTCTTATCTGATAGAGAATGTCTGCAGGAAGGTTCCATACGTGTCCTATAATTATTGGGCCAATATTCGGTTTGTATGACCCAATTATCAAATTAAGAAAATTGGGAGTTTTGTTTTTTCTCTTTCTCTCTCTCACAGCTCTGTCGCATTTATAATGATTCGCTGCGAGAGTGCGTTTTTCCTTCTTGATGGAAGACTTCGCTGGTCACTGCGATCAACAAGGTCTCTTCCCCGCGCACTATGGGTAATATACGACCCATCTCTTTGTTGTCTTTTATGTCCAAGGTTCTTGAGCGCCTTGTTTATGATCAGTTGTATAATTACTTGACAACTAGACGGTTACTGGACGCTTATCAGACTGGTTTTAGAGCTGGTTACAGCACTCAGACTGCTCTACTTAAATTGACAGAGGACATAAGACTTAATATGGACAGACGGTACGTTACGATGCTCCTGTTATTTGACTTCAGCAAGGCATTCGATACGGTGTGCCATGTCACCTTACTTCGGAAACTACATTCGCTCGATATTTCGCACACTGTTATCAAGTGGATCGGCTCTTATCTCTCTGATCGTCGTCAAGCTGTCATTGATACTGTTGGTAGGTCATCAGATTTTGTCTGTCTTAACACTGGTGTTCCTCAGGGCTCTGTTCTGGGTCCTCTGCTGTTCTCTATCTATATCAATGACATCTCTTCTGCCTTCCATCAGAATGTTCAGCACCTCTTATATGCTGATGATTTGCAGCTGTATGTGCACTTTCCGATTGCTGAGCTTGATCATTATACTTCACTAATAAGTGAACATGCGTCATTGGTCGCAGATTGGGCATCCAGCAATCATCTTAAGTTGAATATCAACAAGACAAAGGCTATCATAATTGGCTCTTATTATTATATCAATATTCTAACCTCCATGCCGTCTACTGGTATCTGCATCAATGGTGAGACAATCGGTTTTGAGTCATCTGTTCGTAATCTGGGTGTGTATCTTGACAGCAAGCTGAACTGGAAGGAGCATATCACACATGTGTGTAACAGGTCGTTCTCTCTCCTCTATCGTCTCAATTTCTTTAGACGGAGCACTACTTTTGCTCTACGTAAGCACCTTATTCGTACACTGTTGTTTCCGATTCTTGACTATTGTTGTCTTGTGTTTACTGACCTTTCTGCTGAACTCGACCTTAGGCTTCAGAGGGTTATCAACGCTGATATTCGTTACATCTATGGTGTAGGTAGGCGTGAGCACATCTCTCCTTATAGGCTCTCTCTGGGTTGGTTATCTACTGCAGGTAGAAGGAACTACTTTGCCTCTACTTTTCTTTTCAAAATGTTTTTATCATGCTCACTTTCATATCTATTTTCTAGATATCAGTGAAACCGGCCTGTTAGGGCTCTGAGGGGGGATGTGAGGCCATTGACCATTCCTCATTCTTCCACCGAATACCATCAACGCTCATTCACTGTTTCATCCTCGCGACTGTGGAATGAACTTCCATCGTCGCTTAGGACTTCATCTTCACTCTCATCTTTCAAGTTGACCTCTCATGCGCACTTCCTCTCCCAAGAGTTTGGACCTCTGCTCCCAGCTTAAAATTTTCTTTGCTTTTTGTTTTGATTTTTATTTTGTTTGTATTTTTTATTTTTGTAGTTATTATTACTATTTTTATTTGTATTTTATTTTTATTTTATTCTATTGTTATAATACTTTGTAACTTATATTTTGTTGTACAACATAATGTACATAAATAAATTAATTATCTATCTATCTATCACTCTCTCTCTCTCTCTCCCTCTCTCTCTCGCTCTCCCTCTCTTACCTAAGCTATAATATGTATACATGCACACACAACGACACTGTGCCGTTGGGCCTTCTCTCTTTCCTACTATACATTGCTTGGTATAATGTACTAATGCATGCGTTATGAATTGATAATGGAAGTTAGGCATAATTAGTGGGTCTACCTATATTTGCGCTTTTAGTAGGGGGATACACTAAAAAATTTTTTAATAAAAAACAAAACCAATTTCAAAAAAATGCACTAAACAGTTACAAAAAAAAATTTTTTTAACAAAAAACAAAACCGACTTCAAAAAAATGCACTAAAAGTTACAAATAATTTATAATCTTTAATAATTTATAATTTTGAAAAGATAATTAAAATTTTGGAATGATAATTAAGGAAATTATAATTTAGGATTATTAGAAAATGATTTATTTTAATGAATTATCATCATATATTATTTATTTTTATAAGCTATTTATTTTTATAATTAACAATAACACATTTAAGTTTCATTTATGAAGTTATAGTTAATTGTCTGACATTATTTACAATTAATAAGAATTACTTGTTAGTATATCACTCAAATAGACAAAGGTTATAATGAACAACACAAACTTTATAGGTTATGATTTATTTTAAAAATAAATTTTGTATTAATATAAATTAATGAGGTATTAGTATTATCTAATATTAATTGTACTTACACTCATATAAAATATCAATTAATTAAGAATTTAAGGTATCAGGCCCAAAATAATTTAATATAAGCATAAAATAATAATTAGATTTAAATGTCATAATAATTTTTTTATAATAATATTATTTAAAAAAAGTTTTTTTAACTTACAAGAAGAGTGCATTGCATTTGGGTCTCGGATTTTCTTCTAGCTTTGGGATCTTTTTTCTTACATAAAATCATTAAAAAAGCCGAGTGCGTTCGGTCCAACGCTCGATTTTTACCGAGTTATGAGCAGTTTTGTCTGTTTTGTTGAAAAATTTGCATCTGCTTTATAATTTCACAGTTTCCAAACAACTTATTCTATAAGGTTTTTACTAATTGCATATTAAAGTTGAGGTTAAAACCTTTTGATTAAAACAAAAACGTGTCCAAAAAACTTAAATTGTTAAATAGTAATGAGGGAATAAAAATAGCGCAAATATTTAGCTGAAAATATGCATAAAAAATAAATGCAACATTTTAGTCAGAAATTCATTTCATTTTTCATCTCTTCATAAGTCTTTAACAACTTGAGTTTTTTGGATACGTTTTCTTTTTAACCAAAAGGTTTAAATCTCAATTTTAATATGCAATCAGTAAAAATCTTATAGAATGAGTAGTTCGAAAACTGTAAGATTAGAAAAGTAGATGCAAATTTTTCAACAAAACAGATAAAACTGCTAATAACTCGGCTTTTTTTATTATTTTATGTAAGAAAAAAGATCCCAAAGCTGGGAGAAAATCCGAGACCCAAATGCAATGCACACTCTCCTTGTTAGATATATAAAATACAAGACTTTTGCCCATGAATAATTTTAAATAATCTTATGAAATGATTGAAATTTTTTCCTTTATTCGAACACTTGATTTTCATGGTTACTGCAAGCTCTCTCAGCCAATTTTTAACAAATTGACTTTAAAATTTCCATAGATCTTTAATTTATATATATTCAAAAAATAATACTTTTATTTAAAAGAAAAAAAAAAGAACTTAAAAGTTTATCGAATAATTTGCTGAAAATTAACTCAGAAAGCTTACAACAACCACCAAATTGATAAAATTACATTTTTGAGTAATCAAAAGAATTTTAAGCATCGAATGAGATATTTTAAAATTGTTCATAGACTTTGTAAATAAATTTAGAATATTCT